>JAOBRC010283682.1:0-13681 GCA_027575255.1 Scolionema suvaense
GACCTATTCAGCAGGGATTTCTGTGTGTGTAGAAAAGTGTACCCAATAATTGCAGAGAACGTTACTATACTCACTGCTGTCGATGATAGCTTTGATTTTGATTGGCATTACGTCTTTATCGTAGGTTTCTAACAGTTCATCAGCTGTGATGAGAGGTACCAGAATGGGGTAGGTAAGGTATATCGAAATGCGGGAAACAGAGCACAGGATCAGAGGTAACCTTTTCCACTAGGCCTTGATGGGCGGCTTGATGTTCGGAGTGTCAGTGTATTTGTGTTTAAAATGGTAGCTGTCCTTTGACTGATGCAGCATCTGGTTACTGCCCTAGCAGCGCATACAAGTAGCCAGTAGTTGCAGGAAAATTCAGGATAAAGTGCCTGAAGTTCCTCAGAAATCCGAGTACTTTTTGCAGTTGAACCCCGTCTTCGGGGGATCATGCAACATTCAGGTGACAGTGGAAACATTCCTATGACCCATCCTGCAACCCTGTCGGGTGATCATCTGGCCCAAGTATCTTACTTCTTGTTTAAATACTTCGCACTTACTTACTGGGATTCACTTTGACGCCACTGGGCTGTAGGCGTTGTAGCACTTTCTGCATGTGATTGATATGCTCATGAAAATTACCAACAAATCGCCAATATATGTCGTCACACAAATATCCCGCAGCCCATCACAACATCCCTCCACAAGAGCTAGAACTGAGCACCTGCATTCATCAGATCAAATGGGATGCGAAGCCCAAAGCGTCACGATGCTGTTTTGTATCGACTTTCCTTTTGGCTAAATGGCTTATGACTGATCAAGGAGGCTGAAGAATGTTTTGTCTTACAGTAAGTCCAATGCATCCTGAATATGGGGAAAAGGATGTCGATCAGGCAGTAGACGAAAATTGATGCACATCTGGAGACATCGGTTCTTTTTCTGACCACTGTAACCGGGCTTGAGAATGTTGAAGATGATTTTGTTATGAATCGTTTATTCAGTAAGTCTTGAATATGAACGGTGTAAGGTGTTGCATCACATTTCCTGTCATTTAGGTTATTCTTCTTTTGAACTTGAGTTATGTCACCTAAATCGTTTGTCTTTGAGAAAACATTACATTCTGTGTCAGCATATTTTCGACAACTTGTCTGCGTTCAGGATCGAGATAGGTCAGATCAACCGGAGGTAACTACTTCTCTTGAGTAGAATTCTTGGCTGTCTTATTCATCTTTGATTGTGATCCATTGGTCACATACCAGTTGAAACATTAGCTGTATGTTCGTTAATGTTAAAGATTTTTTGCCAAAGTTTCGCTCCAATACAACCAAGTGTGGTTACTATCTAAGTTACTTTAACTGCTGTCCAAGGCTATGTACGGGCCATGATGTCTGTTTCATATAAGTAATCATACTTATGATGAGGTTATCAGCGTATTTGTTTAATGTTTTAATTTTCAAATGCATTACCTTGTCATGCTTCTAGAATGCTGACTGACATTGGTGTAGAAATTCATATATATTGTATCTTTCACCGTGGTGGTATAAGTTATGATACTCCTTGATAGGAGAGATCTGGGCGCGTCTCCCAGCCATGGTTTTTTTAGAGCAATGTAAATAAAGGGTGTATTTATGCTGCAACTCTAGTTTCAGCATATGCAATGACTCACATCGCAGAGATTGGCCTTGTCCAGGAGTCGTACCTGGATCCCCGAACAAAGTTCAGTGCCCTATCGTTGGACCAACAAGGCAGATAGTTCCTAAATATGACTTCTGGCACAACATAACTGTCACGCAAAGAACACATCACTACCTACATCAACAACTATATATACAACCTCTCCACAACAAATCAGGAAACAAGTAAACTGCTGCTAAAAGTATAAATGTAAAGTATCAGGAACTGCCAGAAAGAATACATGTAATCAGAAGTCAGATTCATAGTAAGTTGGGATGGTAAACCCTTTGAAATGCAATGCAGAAGATGAACAGCTATTGTAAAATGTACACCGCAGAGAGTGTGTGCGTAAAACTTATAAGAGCATAAAACTATATAGAAACTATGAAACTATACAGGAAGCGAACGTATTTTCAAAAATCCATTATCTCAAATTTATAATACATTAATACATTAACTTCAAAAATTTTCAGACTGCTCTCCAAACAAAACAGTGGGCATTTAGCTCTTGTCCAAAATCGAAAGCCTCTGAATGTTCACACGTTTTTTATGTAAGAACAAAGCTTGTAAGAACACGAGGGTTTACCAATATCCAAATTAAAGTTCAGAACATTCAGGCAAAACACAATGGCTCGCTCTCAAAATGAATGCCCTTCTAAAAAAACATATAGTTCATGCACAACCTTTCACGCTATTCGACAGCCATAGAGTCAGGATTCTTAAAAATGTTAAACAGATATACCAAACTTTGCCGTGAAAAAGCTGCCATAAGATAGCATGTCTTAATCTGAACAAACTGAGAAGTCACCAGCTTTTTTGTAACAATTGATTATGTTACACATAAACTTGTTCATAACGCATCATGATGGTATGGGTGCATGTTATTATATAGCATATTTTTACAAGCATAGAAGCTCCTAAACTTAGTCACCTATGCATTTTTGTGCCAGCCTCAACTTTACTAAATATTTATGCAGTTTCCTTTTCGATTGGGTAACTAAGAGCAGGGACGTGATATCCGGGATGTCCCTAAGATTTTTCACCTCAAACTTTGTGAAACGTAGAATGCTGCCAAGCTACCAGTATTGAACCACCTGCATGGCAATTTGATTTGATCCCTGCACATGCATATTATAAAATGCTGCCTCATGCATGCATGCACCTACCACTGGCTACTTGCACATTCACAATATCAATGGTACACTGCTAGAAAGCACATTTTTACTCACACAGCTTGAAAATTAGAGGAAAGTTCATAAAGCCACAGAAAGTTGAAGTTTCGGTTTGTATAAATTGGCTTCTTTAGCAATGCAGATGGCAATTTATCTCTCTTAAAATACAAGATGCGCAAGGCGATTTATTCTATATGTTTGCCTTACAACGAAGTGCATACAGGCCTTTGGTGTCGAATTTACATATAGACAAGAAAAATTTAGAATAGCTGTATGGGTGGTATGCGGTGGTGGTTATTTCATTTCCATGAAGCCACTTGAGTATTGCCATTTGTATCAAAAGTCCTACTAAAATGTATGATGAACAACAACTCTTCGCAAAGATTTGCTGATCACATGTTTGGCCATTTAAGAGCTCATACCTGATTGAAACACAATGGACAGCACCATGAGAAATTGCCTTAATTGACACATAAAGCAACGAAAATAAACTAGTTGTACTACCTCCCAAACTTGGACTATCTTTTTTTTCTGCTAGTTCCATTATATTTGTCGACGTCATCGACAGATAACCCTAAACCCGAAAAGGGTGGGAGTGCTTCACCACTCTCCGGAGATCAGTTAATTCTCCTTTTTAACTTATTGCGTTAAGCAGCGTTTTGCATGATCATCTTCATGTGCAGTATTCATCTAAACAGTCCTCTCCTATTGGATAGTTCTAGGTGGCTCCCTTTTCCTTTGTACAGCGACTTAACGCGCATTTTGCTCCATTCTTCTGGTTCTTCTGAACTTCATTCAGCATAAGCAGCAAGCTCTCCTTCAAGTCTGCCCCACCATATAATGTCATCTCATTATGCCATCCGTTGCAGTCTGTAGTCTTCTTCTTTTTTAGGCTTTTCATTGCTTCGTTGAGTTCTGCATGGGGTATTTCTTTCTGTCGTGCATTTTCATTAAGGAGTATCAGCTGTCTGCACAGATTGTTAACTCCTGCTTCCATACTCTCTTCTGCATTTTGTGAGGTTAGTAACTCCTTATAAAATGACACATAAATTGACTTCACTTGCTGTATACCATGGACAACCTCTCCACTTTCAAGTTTGACTGCATGCTTTTGTTCGTTTTTCTGTATGGACATTTTGTGTTTGCACTTCCAGAATGCTCCTCCCTTTACTCCCCCATTCTTTAATATGTATTCCGCACCTTTCCTAGCCTTGTTTGCTCTCCCGTCCATCATCGAATTCTGCACATGTATCATAATAATTCCCATTCTAGTTTTCGTTTTTGTTCATCTTTTTCTCGTACATGTTTTCTCTTGATTTCTTTATGAATAGTAAGCAATTTTCTCACTTCTTTTGTACGGTGTTTTTTCTTTGGTCTTGGTGAGTGGAATTCTTTTTTCAGGTTGACTACTGTCTCACTCCATTTTGTGTACTTTTCTTGGAATGTTCCCCTTGGCTTGTACGCTCTTTGAAGGCTTCTCTATCTTTTTCTTGCAACCGGCAGTGTGTCTGCATCCTTTCTCTCTTGGTGGTAATTTCCTGAGCATACACTTGTTTCCAGTTAAATTCTACGACTATAGTATTGTGGTCGATAATTGCAGGTGGATTCGTGTTAGTGCGTGGTGCTATTATTCTGTCTTCGTCTATTTTCATATGTTTTAGCGCTTCCGCATCCTCCTCCTTAATTATCACATAATCCAGAATTGACCTCTTTCCTGCCTCCACTATTGTCCACTTCCCTGCACGCTTATTTGTTCCATTGACTATTTGTAGGTTTTTTGGCTCGAATTAGGTCTAGTTGGTACTTTTCTCCCTCGGTCTCTTCTTTTGTATTTCCTTCTATATGGCTTCCTACTTTGCAGTTAAAATCTCCCATAATGAGTATCTTTTGATTACTTTCTTCTGCTTCTGTAACATGTGTCGAAATATGTCTGTACATAGATCTTAGCTCCTTACCTTTTACCAGGCGCTCCTGTGGTCCGTACACCACTCCAATGCGGATCTTAACTCTGGTATTGTCTGTGATCACCCATAGACCTTCAAATAGTTCAGATATTGTTTCTCGTATAGTTGCTACCCTCTCCAACTCTTGTCGCATGATTACCATAATACCTCCTCCTGGTCCGTCCCTGTTGTGTCGCAGTATCGTATATCCCATTTCCTCGTATTCCGTATAGTCGCTCTGGTTTCTACTTGTATTCTTTTCTTCATTTGTAAATGTTTCAGTGAGGCAAAGTAGACTTGGTTTCTCTTGGTCAAGGATTAGTTTTGTACTTTCGTCTTTATTCTTGAATCATCTGCAGTTTGTAGATATCACTTTTAAGTCTTTATACATATTTTTGTTCCTCTGGCTCCTTCGTGTTTTGCGATTTGAATTGCGTTTTAGTTTGTCAGATTGCGGAGATTTCTCAGATGTCAGATTTCTCTCTGATCTTTGTTATCTCTGTCCATAAAAAATCCACCCCATCAGCCAACTGTCGGATCTGGGTATTTCTGTCATTGCCTTGAATTGGTTCGTTTTCCTTGTCACGCCAGTTATCCATATTTTCGTGTTGTAGATGCAATATTGTATCCCCTCCCTCGGCCATCCGTCGTATTTGGGTATTTCGGCTATCCACTCCCCAGACCATCTGTTGTATTTGGGTATTTCGGTTATGCATTCTCCCGGTCATCTGTTTGCGAGGTACTTTCCATGCTATATTTTCCTCTTCTCGGTTTGCTCTTTCCTGTCTTCTATATTGCTGTCATGTAAAAATCTACACTTTTGTCCATATGCGCATGCTCCTGTCTTTGCGTAATTTCTGCACTTCGTTCTTGTTGTTGCAATCAGTTTGTGCTGGAACCAGCAGGTTCTCTCGCTTGCATACTATCCCTTTCATGTCATATCGACATAGCGGTCTTCCTTCCTTACTGTTGTGTGCTATGGCTTCTACTTCGGTATTCTTTTCAGTTGGTGCTTGATATCTGGTTTGATTCCCTTTCGTGCCGGCTGATGTTTTGTCTTTGTTAGTATAGGTTTGTCTATTGTTCACAGTGGTATTCCTTTGTTCAAATTCCGCATATGCTTTACCGTTCTTCTTGTCTGCAGTTGTTACGTCATTGGCAGCGTGATCCTGACGGCTTGTTTCTACACCTGCCTCCGTTTTTACACTGTCCCATGGCAGCATAGTCTCTACATTGTATTTTGATAGTGCCAAAGCATTTGTGTTGAAACCAGCAGTTATCTCCGCATCTACATTGTATACCTTTAAGGTGATATTTGCACTGTGGTCTTCCTTCCTTTCTCTTATCTTCTGTTTCGTTCTTCCTGATCCTTTCTCCATGGTTTAAGTGTGAAGATTTCACCTGCTTTGCATCTGTACTCTGATCGCTGTTTCTATCAGAACCTTGATTGTTGCGTACATGAGTTTTGGCTGCCACTGATTCATTTTGATCTCGTCCATTCGTCTTGCTGTAATTCCCCACCAGACCTTGTTTGTTGTGTATGCGGTTTACAGCCTCCCCCGATTCATTCTGACCATGCCCATTCTTATTTGGAATTGTCCCCATCTTTACGGTGTGTAGTTCCAACTCCAGCTCTTTATTTAGCTTCTTAATATGTTGTAAGAGTTCTTGAGCAGTTTTCCTAGCTATTTGGTCATTCACCAAGTTGCTTTCAGTTTCCTCAAACATTTCCTTGTATCTTCTCAGGTCGTTGTTGACTGCTTTTACTTCTTGTAGCTCTTGCTTCAATCGGAGCATTTCTTTCTCCGATTGCTCTTTCTTTCCTGTATGCCTCACTGTAATCTTGTATCAGAGTGGTCTGTTCAGGGTTGGACTTCGTACATATCCCGTCTTTCAGTTTCATCATTACTTGTTGGAAATGTCCTCCTTGCTTCATTTGTGGCATTTTTCCAACTTTCGTTTATATTGTATCTTCTATTGGTGTTTCTTTTGCCTTGGATACAATTGTTTGGCAGAAGGATTTATTCGGTAATACTGGCGAAGTAGTTGGTGTATACTTCAAGACATTTTCAATTGTGCTTTCGAGACTCCTTTTTCACCTATCATCTGTATTTTGAACATTGTGGATTTGCTTTCCTTGGTCTTCGTTTGATGCATGTTGATCAGGCTCATTCCTTATAACAGTCTTCTCCTTTAGTTCTTCCAGAGTGGAGCCCATCGGCATAGCCTGTCTTTCAAAATATATCGAGCCATCTTCGTTGACTTTCCTTCTTTGACTATGTAATGTGCAGTCTTCCACCAGCTTTCCTTCAGCTGTGTTGTCCATATCGAATCTGTTTCCTTGTTTTTGTGATTCATCTTTGTCTGTTCGATCACCAATCTCCCCATCATTTCCTTCATGATTTTGGTTGTTACATACTTCACCCAACTTTTCATGTTCTTAGTCTTTTGGTTTCTGGCATTTCTTCTGTCGACATGATTGTTGAGGTTTCTTGTCTTTTAACCTTTTGTATTTCTGTTGACCCACATGGCTGTTGCTGGTCCGTCGAGTTCTCTACCTATCACTTCCTGTTGTGGAGTACTGCCTTGATTTCTTACTTGCCTTTTTAACATCATCCTGTTGTGTAACGCTGTCTTCAGACGTATGCTGATGGGCTTTGCATGTATAATTGTCTTTTGTGGTTCCATATTTTTTCTTTACTTCCTTTTCGGCAGTTCCCTCACATTTGCAATGATACCATTTGCTACATATCTTGCAATGAACCCCCGAAACTTTTACAGCCTTTTTGCAGCCTCCACAGATGCTATCATTTACTTTTGCTTTCTCTCTCAGTGCATACTCATTCAAGCTTTGACTTCCAATACTGTCAGTGTCTATTGCTTTTATATCTGTAGAGCGTAGTACTTCTTCCATGTTATCTTCCCTATTCTTGCTAGTAGTGTGTAGGTTGGCACATGTTCTAGGTTCCATGTTTTCTTGGTGCCCAGTTGTTGTTCCTGGACCATCTACTGCATGATTCACTTTTCCACCTTCCTGTCTTTTCCCTGTGTGGCTGTGTTAGCCACATTCACCTTCTTCCAGTAGTTCGTCCTCCTGTTGCTCTCCTTTTGAGTTGTCACTTCCATTTCCCATAGAATTGGCTATGTCTTCTACTGTATCATCATCGACTTCTTGATGTTCATATGTGGCCGCATTTCCTATCTGACGCATTTCATATCTTTTCTTAAGGTGTCGTAGTTGTTCTTTTCTTTCATGCTCGAAGGATGAAATTTTAGCAGTGGATAGAGTACACCAAAACATGACATATAGTTTTTATTTCATAGCAAATGCTTGAGATATCAAGCCACAAAGTTCAGTAGCTACCATCTTGCCTTTAATTATGCATGATGTCACTTGTGTACCACTCAAATTATCCAAACTTTGTACCCAAAATTCTCAATCTTGAATTGCTTTAGAGTATTTTTTCTTTCATTTTATCATAAAGCTGGATAATATGTCAAAGATCTGTTTGAAAAAGTATGCAATTTAATTATAAGTAATGCGTTAGTAAGGAAATGATAATGCTTAGCAATGGTACACTGATGACCTCATCGAAATCAAGATGGTAGCTGCTGAGTTTTGAGGCTCGATATCTCCAAAACTACTCAAGATTTGGCCATGGAATGAATGCCAAGTTTCATGTTTTGATGTGCTCCATCTCGTAGGTAGGTAGGTACTAAAATTGTATTCTTGATGTTACCTTCCTTGAAGCTAGCGATATATCTGTGACCAGATGCGATTGTTACTTATGTTGAATATATTTCCAAGCATGTACGGTAACTGGGCCAAGGCATGTTTATTATGTATTTCGCCAAAGTCCCATTGAAATTTATGTGCACATCTGGCATATATTCCTTTCCGGAAGCTATTCTGATGCATGTTTGCTTCCATTTTACTTCTTATCTGCGCAATCAATGCAGAATCATGCTATGCAATAGTCTGTTTCACTAAGGCAAAAGATGTTCTGATAGCGTTTCTTTTCTCACGCCTGGGTCAATCATGCTGTGCTTACTGGCATCAGCAGATTCCATTTACAGTAGCTCCTCTTTGGTGTACTTGTTTTGCGCTGTTAACAGGGCATACATGTTGTGTAGTCTTAAATTCCATTTTGACGTCTTGTAGTTTCTTCATCGTCAAATTTATTGCTCTCGATGTTTCATGTACTGGTTCTTTATCAGACATGCCAGACTTCCAGAATGTCATGGGGTTTCGGAATTCCCGATTGGCTTCTTCAATATTTGCTTTACAAAAAAGTGACTATTTCTTAGTGATCTGATAGTAGCGGATGTATCAGACATTCACTGGATATAATTTATCCTATTCAAGGGTGGGAGTGTATCAGGGCTCTCAGAGTATCTAATTCCTATATGTCTTCCACTCTCTGCCTCTAGCAGCTTTGTTCATTAGCAGCATTGTGTTTTGGTCTTCGTTTGGAATATCTGTTCCCACTAGCTTGCTTTAGGGTGTTTCCAGTCGAGCGAACAGGCGAATAGACGATTGAGGAAGCTGGCGATGAGCGTATCACATTCAACGGTATTATACTTATTAGGTATGGCACTTTCAATAAACATGACATCATCATTCCAATGATAATGGGAAATAGATTTATTGCCCTGCTCGTATTGGTTGAGCACTTACGACCGTGAGCGTTCGCTGAAAAGTTGAAACAGTTTCAACTTCCTGACAAACAAGTGAGTGAGAGAACAACTGTGGATTACACAATTTTATGACCTCGGTTATTAAAAATAACTGTCTTCATGCGCGGTTTAATCTTTACCTGATTCGCTTGTTCATTCGTTCACCTTCAATTTTCTTTTTTGCATTGAATTTTAGTCATAAACATCTTAACGTCTGCAAATCCAATATCTGTTTGAAACCGGGAGACAAGGCTTTAAATAAAATTTGATTAACATTGGGGTTCATAACACTCTGCAAAACTATATAGGTGTTGTAAGGTCTCTCTGTTTTTACTAAAAGAATGGCAAGAGTGAAATTTCAGTGGGTGGCAGGCCACATAAGTTTCATAATCACATACAGATTTTGACCAGCTCTCTGGTCATGATCTACAGTGCAAAGTTCACATCAAAATTCTGCTTATAAAGTAAAGCCAAGCACAGTGTTAGCAATTTCAACAATATGTTATACAATAATAAACTGGTAATGAATTAGAAACTCAGAGGAATGACCCACCAATATCCGCCTTAACTTTTAGGGCTCTGGAATGGCTCATTGGTAGCACGGTCGCCTTATGCACACAAGTTCAAGGGTTCAAATCCCACTGGCCACTAGTGGTAGGCGTGAAATCCCTAAATGCTAAGACGCCTACCAGTTCATTATAACCTAGCTCTGAGTGATAGTGAAGCGAGGAGCAGAGAACAAATCTACAATTAAGTCTTAGAAGCCAATTAAAACACAGGAATGTTACTCTATAAATGAGGCCAATAGCACATAAAATTAGCAAGCGTGTGTCCATCACAACAAACCAGTACAAAATAAGCAATGTTAAAGAGACTTCACGACTTTACTGCTTTAAATGTCAATTTTAGAAAGCCATTGTTGAACCAGAAGTTTTGCTAAGCTGAAATATTCCACAACTGTGTGTTGTGCATTAACTCTTTGTCGTTAACGCTAAAAATATGGGTACGAACGGTAAAGGTCCTTAAAGCTGTAACAATAATTTTTGGTACACACCAAAAGGGGTCTAATGCAGGGTTGCATGCCAATTTTGGTCTAATTTGGGTGTTCGGTTGTCTATTTAGGGGCCAGAATGGGTGACCGGGCACTGCTGTACTGTAGATGCATGGTATAAGGGCTCTCTATTGAGGACAGATTGTTTAGGGCAATTTTGACACTTCCTGAAGCCCCCAATACAAATGAAACTTGGCATGTAGATAGAGAATACAAAGTTCATGATGTATTCCAAGTTTTGGGCCCAAAAAAGAACGGGTAGGGTATTTTACGGACTAGTCTGTGAATTAAGAATGGAGCAATTTTGGTGACTTTCCGGTGTGTAAAATAGACCCTGTTCATTGAAACAACGCCAAACTTGTCACACACATTTAGGCTATTAGGAACAATGTTCGTGCCAAGTTAGAAGATGATTGGCGTTGTAGAACGTGAGATATCGACGAAAATCCTCTCGACCAATCAGATTATTGAAAAGTTCCTCTGAGACACAGTCCCATACTTCCCATACCAAAAATTGTAGGATAGCAATTTTTGCGCCAAAAGGTGCCCAAAAGGATTTTAGTAACATACAAATCGGCATGGCTGCACCACGGGCGCCAGAAAAACTTTACCAATGAAGGGTTAAAATTCCCTCACATAAACAATACGCTAACAAAAAGTGCTGCCACATCTATTGTAGTAGGCGATTCAGTGAAATGTGGTGAGATGTGAATGGCCGTTTGAGACGCGAGTTAGAATGCTAGTGGTTGTTATTAACCAGCACTGCTGGTTTTTACTTTCCAGCTCGTTGCCAGTTAGGCAAAGAGCCAGCTTCTTTCGGAGAGCTACATATCTCCATAATACCTTGATGGCATGTATCCGGCGCTTTAAATCCGGTTAAATGGTCCTTTGCTTGCGGGTTCAGCTTAATCCAGAATGCCGCTTTCTATTCTGCGTCACGAATAGGCCTTCATACCGATAGACGGGCATTGCTAACCTTGGGAACGACCTTGGATCTTATATGGCATTTAAATACTTAGAATCGAAACTTAATTCCTTGTATCGCACCTTTTCCTTTGAAATGCTCCATAGGAATTTGGGTGGCAACAGTAAGCAAATCTGGATAGTTTCATTCAATGGAATATTAATTCCTTTTGATTTCTAATGGGCCCTATTGGAAATTTGTTCTGTCATGGAGTTTTCCTTGCTTAAAACTACAATCCTGCCCAAAATATTTGGCACGCATGAGCATGTTTACCATGTTCCGTACGCGAGTTAATGAAAATAGGTCGACAATTACCGAGCCGCAAATCAAATCTTACTATTTCTGATGTTTGAAAACTCATGTTGTGGCATTTCTGGGGTATGTGCAGGGTGTGGTAGGGCTTGTTTTAGGGCATTGCTTGTTTTTTTATAACTTTTCAGGAAATTTATAGAAGAAAGGGTGTGGAATCCAGTCTACTAGCATAAATTGCTAGAAACGGCTCTGAGACTGTAGAGAGAGGTTGGTAAACACATGCAAAAAAATTTCTGAAGCGCTTGCAATTCTAAGTGCTTTTACAAGCAAAAGTGCTAATGAACGCATTTATGCCATTAATGAACGCCATTATAAATATGTCACGGATTAGTATATAAAGACATGGTCAACTATGATAATTTTTCGGCAAAGCTTAAACATTTTGCCTACTGAATCAAAATCTTATTTCTTTTAAAAGCAAAAATAATATAATATTGTAACATACTGAAGCCGACTGTTGGGGAAGGAGCGCGATTTAAGCGTACTGTCTGGCTGTGTTCATCTACTTTCGTAAAAGCTACTTTTCTATCTGTTTCACATAATTTCCGCAGCGCTATTTGGACAGGTGCTCAAAAATTCGCAACCGTCGTCTTCCAATGTCAGAGGAAAGCTCCATGTCGTGATTACAAAGCCACTTGAATTTGTTGGTGAGCTGAAGTTACCTGATCCTCATAAAAGCAAGTTTATCGAATCAAAACCCAGAAGCGATATTTTTTGCCATGTCTTGCATGTGTTAAATTCTACGGACGATGAGGTCACCCAAATTACTCCACTATTTTTTATTTTCAACCGCATCGGAATGCACAAAATAAGGTGCTGGTTATACGAAGCTTGCGTCGTACTGTTGTTTTGCTTTGTTACTAACCAATTAATGATACTGAAAGGGTTTCGGAATGCTTGTCTCAAACCGCTCAAAATGACCAAATCACTATTGGTTCAGACCATTTTCGGTGACTCTTGTGAAAGTTTAGCTATTATTTCGTCTGTTCGGTTAACCCTAGTTGCTGCGGGGGAGGGGGGGGGCAAACTCACCCCCTCTGGTGGTCTTTCGCAAATAACTTCTGAACGTCTCACTCTGGAGTAACAAAACTTTGTGAATTCTAATATTTATTTGTAACACATTTGCACACCAAAGTTCAGCTCCATAGGTTGAGTGATTCATAAGATATAACAGTTTTCTGATCCGTAATTGGAGCTCAAAAGTGACTAATTTGAGGCTGATTTGTAGCTGTTTTTCTGCAATAATCAGAAACGTTCGGTCTAAAACAAGATTTTACATTCTAAATAGGTTAACTACAGTATTTGGAACATTTTCGATCAATCAGAATAAGTTTTCAAGGACTTTGTAAAATTTTGCATAAGTAATGAGAGAAATCCCCAACTGACGGCAATTATGCTGACTCCAGCATTAAGTATGCAATAATTATTTACAAATCTATGCATATTTTAAAACTTCAATAGTTGCCCTATAGTTATGACATAAGGTGCTATTGGTTTGGGTCGGCTGTTGTAGTTTTTGAGAAAAGTAGGGTTGCTTTTTCGCTCCTCCCACACCAAATAGGGTGTCCCAAGACCCCACAACAACTACAGGGTTAAGGCAGTTTAAAGTTTAGATTTCCTTTGTTCTTCTGTGTCAGGTGATTTCATTCGATGATAAATTTCCTTATTTTAACATAAATTCCTGCAACCATGATTCCTGGCAAACGAGTTTTGTTTTCCTTCCGCTCGATTCAAACTCACGAGGAAAAACAGCTTCGTTGCAGCGCAGCTTCGATGCAAGTGAACAGCGGTAGGCTATCTTATTGTTTTGATTGATCTGGCTGGCACGCGCCATTCATACACACAGGCAGAGCCAGGCATGACTGTGAGATTTCAATGCATGCATTGTTTACCACGTGACTGG
>JAOBRC010283793.1:0-13680 GCA_027575255.1 Scolionema suvaense
ACTCGACGATTTGGTAAACCGACTCGACGATTTGGCAAACCGACTCGACGATTTGGCAAACCGACTCGACGATTTGGTAAACCGACTCGACGATTTACTAATATTCGAATTTTGACCCTGATTCCGCTTCATACAAAAGATCAGCTGGTAGATTCAGCAAGTGGTGATAGGAAACGAAAGCAGGCTAACAATAGCATAAAATGTCGCTCATCTATTTGCCGCAGCTGGATTTTAATGCTATTGTTTCTGATTGTCGTTGCAAGGACAGTGGGAGCTCGTTGGTTCAGAGTGTTGTTTACATCTCCGGGAACTAATTTGCATATTGAGCGCTCGCTGCAACCGAAGGACAGCGATAATCACAGAGTCAGTAGCTACGAAGTGTGCCCACTTTGACAACTTATTTGGAAACGATAAAAAGTCGGCAACTGAGTGTTCTTTGGCATCGTCGTGACTAGGTTAATTTGAAAACAATTTATGGGCCATGCAACTTGCTTATTACAGTTTTTTTTATAATGTGCTTCCCAGCTCGCATGAGCTGCTCGGAAAGGCGATTTCTGGCTTTGTGAAAAGCTGCAAACAGAAATTTTCAGACCCCCAGCTGCATAATCTCGCCACCCTTCGCTTGCGTGGCTTGATGATAACCACTACCTATCAAACTTTCACGTATCACCTTCATCTGGAAAATTCAATCTTTAAACTAAAAACGTTAAAACGTTGGATAAATGCCTGCCTGTACTCTGATGCGTTAATTTCCTATTCCAGAGCTGTCTTTCAATGCACCTTTAGGGGTTGTAGGAATGGAGATGGCACGAGAATAGTGTCAGAATCAGAGTTAGAATCCCGCCCATTAAAATCTGAGCTAAATAAAACATGGGTTTGTTGTAACCCGATGAAACCTCTCCCCTTTAGTCTCAGGATGTTGTGGTGATCGATCTGATTTTCCATTACAAATGAAAACGTTTCTCTGAGTGCTTCTCTGTACAATATATTCTAAGTTGTTCTTTATTAGGTACATCTCCAGATTTTATCCATGGTTGAATGTAGTTTCTTTCTTCTCATTGGTCCACAATCTGACTCATTTACTTCTTCTTACGGGATGAAAATCATTTAGCCCAAGTACTGGTACCGGTGCTGGTCTGCTTCTGTTCTCGTGAGTACGAGGTAGTGGCTTAGTTCTTTAAAATCAGGATTTCTGGGTCTATGTTGAACCGTTTTGTAAACTTTGCTTTTGGTACACGCAGTATCTATGTTTGGATAGACAGCCTTTATACCTGCAGAGCCAATCCCCTTAGAATAGTGACTCCAAAAGCAGTGCCTTTCTTTGCAAAATCAGCGACTTTTCTGTAAGCAGGTATTTTCATCTCTGATACCAAGTGGAGAAGGGATCTAGCTAAATAAAAGTGTGATAATTTCTGTCTTACGCAATAAATAGGTCTCTGGGTCACTTGCCGGTCCATGACGTGTTCATCTAAAAAATAAACTGGCACTGCAGTGCTATCTCTGTTGATGATGGAACTCTTAATTCCTTTGTATGCATTGGTTCTTTGACCTGAATGTGAAAACCTAGTCCACATGATGCCAGGCATACCATTTATTCTTTATCAGACCGATTTATTCTTCATCACTTATTAATTGGCTGTTGTCACGATGTTCTGCATCTGATCATCGACAACCGTATCTGACTATATTTCGTTCAGTTCTGACAGAACGGCCACTTACCGTAACGAAGAATGATTATGTGCCGTATCGAAGGTTAAGCACAGAAGACCATTGATGTTAGATCCAAGTTCCACACGATTTGAGCATTCGGTTCACTTAGATAAATAACCCCTCCTTCAGCTTGAGTGGCCATGAAAAACATAACCAAGAAAGCAGTTCTTGCTAGCGAAAAAAGCTGCCGTGGCCAACGGAAAAAATGAGGGTCAGAGGCTCTTTAGAGAAATATACTGTATTATAGCCTAGTTTTACTTTGAGTGTTGCACCAAATGAATTAGGAGAAAAAATCCACTAGTTTACATTCAAATCTGAGAACATAATCAAAAGAAAGGCGATGATTTGAAATGAGCAATGGCAGATAAGATTCAGATTTGGCATGAAAACACAGCCGAAAGCAGCTGAACAAAAAGAATAAACAACCAAGAGATCAAGTGGGGTAATTTTGTTCCTGCAACTTGGTTCTGACTGTTTATTTATCATACTGCTGCACTTGTTAAGATGCTCAGTTCTTCATGGAACGCAGGATGTGTCAGAAGTATTTTTAAAGTATTGATGGCAATTTCTTGCCGCCGTGAAGTTGGCTCTCGACGGCAGTTTTGGCGCCATTGCCGAATGCTGCTGTAAATTCCAAGGACTGCTGATGCCAAACATACCATTCATTCTTTATCAGAGTGATTCATTTTTCATCACTTCTGAATTGGCTGTTGTCATGATGTTCTGCAATGTTCAGCTTGGTCTAGGTAATTGGCATAACTTCTTGATTTGTCGATTGGGATCTTTCTTCTTCTTCTGCTGCTGCTGCAGCTTCTATGACTTGAGGTCATGTGGTTCTTCCTTGATGTTGCCACCTACTGTTTTGATCTGAGGGAGCATATTCATGACATACAGTTGTAAATGCAGCAGGACTATTTCCTCTGCTTCATCAACTACCCTTCATAGACCAGTTCTCCTAGATATAGTAGATTGAATTGGCGGCTCTTTGACTGACCGAATCTTCTTCTTCTTCCCCGAACTACCCGAATGCTTCTGTATAGACTACCAGATCTTAGCAATGCCTGTTTCTATTTCTGCATTTTTCTGGGTTAACACTGGCCGCACACCTCTTCTGATAACTGTTCAAACTCCTGTAAAACATCCTCTCCTCTTAAGTCCTGATATTTGATAGTTTTTTGGTAGCATTCACACTTGGCACGTTGATAATCATCCTTAATCTCCTCTTTTCTGTTAGATTGGACAATGGCTCTTTCACTAGATTTATTAGTTTCACTGCATTCTTTTGTAGATTGGCCTGGCTGTAGGTGACATAGATGCTATTCAAAAGACTTCCGACATAAAATTGTTACAGACTCAGGCACTTATGATTGCCGACATTGAGAAATCTTCTACATGGTTGAGAAGAAGGGCGAACATTCGATGGCTTTGTTATTTTCCTAATCGTACACCTGGCTGCATGAAAAGGTCAGCTTTCATAGTTCTAGATTCACGATTCATGATTTGTGGTCAATGGTGGTGAATACTAGTGGCTATGATTATTTGATTTAAGTCATTGGAGAAATATTATTGGTGGTAATAAATTACGTTACTAATATTCATTTCATGCAACGATTAGATTGAGGGTACATTGAAAACTGCACAATGTGTACTTTTGTGACTCAGACATCTCTATAGTGAAAGTTTTTTACCACCTGCAATTTTCAATAATGACTGCTATATCACAGTTTCCTACAATCTCTCCTGTTCAGATGTTGCGACATTGTTTCAACAATAATTTTTTTTCTCACAGTATCCTCGGAGTCACTCTCTGTGTAAAGAAATGAAAACAGCTCAAAACTTATGTCTTGTTGGAGCTCTTTCGTTGGTGTGCAGATAGTTGCTTCTCTGAAAAGTTTTGTTTACAGTTTGGACGTGACAGTATCGAAGAAGTGTTTTTCAATGGAGACTATTGAAGTTGACTCCTTACAGGGCTGGCGGTAGTGGAACTTGGTTTCACTACCTCAGCTCTATCTGCTGGTCTGCTCGAGGATGCAGCTTGATGAAATTTATGGCGCACCTCATGGTCTCTACCACTTAACATTTTCACGAAAATGAAACCGCTGGTAATGGAGTTTTAATGCTTTACATGAAAGTTGAATCTATTTGTCAGTGGAATTCAACATTTGCTAGCATTTTTATGTTCTGATTGCTTATCGTTGCTGCAATTTTGATTTAGCGCGGGAAGTGAGATACGAGACTCAAGCCAGATGGTCTGTTTCTCTATGCTTCTGACTGGAAACTCTTGGCTGACCTGAACTGGAAGCTCATTATACCAGCCCTTCTAGCAATTTCACTGCATTGTGCACTGACATACTTATACATTCACTTTCCCTGTCCATCGTTGTCATTAATGAACTTACATGCCCGTTTGATGAAAATATGGAAAGCACGGCACTCTAGCAAAGTGGACAAATATTTTAGCCTTTGTGCAGAAATTGGTCACAATGGGTATTCTGTCCATTTTTTTGCCGTTGAAGTAGGTGCCCGAGGGTTCTGTGCTAACTCTCTAAAGTCATGCTTAATCAAGTTAGGTTTACTTCCAAGCATATTTGCAAACTGCTAATGTCCTTAGGATTGGCTTGCTTGAAGGCGTCTTTTGAAATTTGGCTGTCTCGTGACTGTCAGAACCGAGCTGCACCCAGCAGTTCCTTGTCGCCTACTACTTTTGAGCATTTACTGCCGTTGGCTTACAGGACCTTGCCGAAAAAGAGAACTGTCTCACAGAGAACTTTGCCAGAACCTTCACTCTGATCTCAAAATCATTCCACCAACAGTATCGTCATTTCTCAAAGTAGTATCACTGATTAAGTCATCTTCAACCCCTATCAATCTGTCGCACTTCATCAAGTGCCTCGAAATAGTTATCCGCAACTGTAGGAACTCCAACTTTTCAATAAATGATCAGCACGATGCTGTAGAAGTGTTGAGTTACAATCTCAATGAGCTATGTTCCACCTCCTCGCTAGCCTCCTATTGTATCAGACTTAGCTGCCTAAACACAATCTCATGTGAAATTTGCCCTCAACAGCACAAACAAGAGGACTCTTCCTTTGTCTTGGAAGTCCCCATGCGACCCTCTCTCCAGGAATCCATCGAGTTCTTCCTGTGCCCTTCTACTGTGCTCTTGTTTTGTTGTCCAGACTATAGCTCGAGGTCCCATACTGCATTCTCTTCTTGCGGACAATTTTTAATTCTCCTCCTCAAACGTTTTATGATGTTAGAAAACGGATCTACCAGGAAGGACTTATCGTCTGTTAGCATCTCTGGCAATAAAACTCATGTGACAGTTCAACATGATAATATAGTATCATGTAGGATGCCATTCCGTCTAATAGCAACTGTCAACCATAGCGGCTTTTTTAATCAAGCTAATGTCATAGATCAACGAACCGGACGCCAGAGCTGCCACAGACACCAGCGACCCTAAGCTGGATACGTCTGCGACCCATGCCCTCTTATTTTTTGAAAAGTGTTGATACCGTGAGTCACACAGTTATACTCTCTCCTGCAACTGGTGGTAGTCTGTAGCTACTTCTTGCGCTGCCCATATATGGGCCTTATGAACGCTGTTCAGGATGTTCGGATAAGGCGCGAAATCCGTTGTATGGGTTCCGAACTGATGATGTTCGTCAGCACGGGGGTATTAACTGTTGTGACAAGGGGCTATCTATTGTTTAACCAAATCTCTCTCCCTGAAAAAGGGCACTTGGGTGTGCTAATGCACCATCGCGTAGGAGTGTGTATTCCTAGTTGCTGGCCAATATTGAGACATAAAGTGTCGGGTCTCGCTTTGTAGTCTATTTTGAATAGGCTACTCTGTTAAACCATCATCATCGATTTGGATTGAAGCGATTAGTTTTCCTGTATTTTATTCTTTGAACAACTGTTTGGTCAAAAGTGAGATATCTGCCACGACTGCTATTGTGCTTCTAGTGAAATGATAGATGATAAATAGACTTTTTTGGCGTGATGATATTCTTCTCCCCCGAAAAGACGAAATAATATTGGTGTGCCCTATCTTCCCAGTTTTCTTGGAATTAAGCGGATCTGTTATCGTATAGTGATAGAATACGTTCAAAGCATGTTTCTTCACAATGTTGGGGTTTATTTGTTCCTTATTCGGCTTTGTTTTGTTATTTCAACGTTTTAGATTGTTGAGAAAATTAACAATATTTGAACCTCATGCTGAAACATTTGGCACAGACGTCAAACATGATGAAGTTTCAACGCAACCAAAATCTACTGAGAAGTTGGAGCAGTTGATTGAAGAAGCGCGTGAGGATCTACGACATCATTGTGAAGGACTCGCAAATGAATTCAAGGTTTTTAGGCAGGAAATTGCTGAACATCAGGCTGGAATTGAGCAGCCCATGATTGAGACCCATGCTGTTCTGGGCGATGCACGAACCAATTTGAAATCTGCTGGAGATGATGTGAAACTGGTGAAGGACGATAAACGGTTTGTCAGAGAAGAGTTAGGAAGGCAGGGAAATAAAAAGCAAAAGATACAGGAAGCGTTGGAAAAGCAAGAAAAAGAACTTGCGGGGATGCATACATTTGTGAAGGAAGAGATGGAAAGACAGGGAAAAGAACACCAAGAGACGAAGGAAGATCTTCTTGGGATACAAACGTTTGTGAAGGAAGAGATGGAAAGAATTCAACAACAACAGCAAACTATGATGAATAGTATTGGGCAGATCAGTACCGTCATGGAATCTTTACAGAATGAGCTTCGTAATTGGAGGATTGGTCAAACACAGATGGAGTGCTGACAAGTAGCCGCACAGCAGTCAGTACTCTGTTGGATACGTAAACTATTTAAGCTGTCAGAATAGTCAGTTGGTTGTTTCCCTTTTTGCCCTATTTCAACTGGGGTGTATGTTTACATCCCCATCAGAAGCTTTCTAATGATATCTAGACTGCGAAATCAAAGATACTTAGTGAGTTTTGATAGTCTGATCTAAGACAAATCAGTACAAAGCTCGAAAGCGTTAAGAGCAACACGTTCTGATGAGGGGTACCAGTGTTGCCAAAATTAAGGACGAAGTTAGCTCTGAGATATATCTTGACAGTGTTTTTTTATGTTAAAACGGGATCATTACGAACAGAACGTCCGTCTTCAAGCTTAAATGTTTAAAAAAGTTAGAAAACCATGATGGCATAAATATAATACTTCACAGAATCTTTGATATTTTTGACACCAAGCGTTAGTTCACTGCTACTATTGGAATATGCTTTTGTCCATCTGTGACAGACCCTACTAACAGGTTTTAGGAAGGTGAGCAAATATACCCGCGCATTTGCTCAGAGGCTAGTTTGCCCTAAACAGCCCGGGGAGGGGGTTTGTGGCCGCAAGCATTGTTTTCACGCCTAAGTGCAAAAATACGACAGCTATATGCCCAAAACTGTGGCATTCCAAAACACCAAATAAACTATTGATTGTCTGACCAAGGAAGTTCCTTGGTCTGACCGAAGCACGAGCAAGTGGTTCATTGCTTATGCTGACCAATGTCATTTTGGGCCAATTTTTACTCATTTTGATGAATTATTGGCTGAAAATAGCAGTAAATTTTTCCAGGCAACGTGAGGGACTTTACCCCGGCAACGCGGGCTGTGTGTCATTAGAAGTCTGATTTGGTGTAAGTCTTATTTAATTTTACATCAGACAGGTGACTGATTCTTATAGTTGATATATTCATTGGGGGCCTACAGGGTATTAGGGTTTTATCCAGGCAGTAAATGATTAATTGAGTATAACGTTTAGTAAATAATTTAATTGAGTTTTAGAGGTTATTGGGAGCGATTTTCCCACTAAATGTTCTGTACATTTCACAATTTTTCATAAATGAAAGAGCCTTTTAGATTACAAGCTATTGCATATGACATACTTTACTGTTTACATGTACCATCTCATCATCTGAAACTGGTTTGTCAATCAGGTAAAAACTCCATTTGCAGATTTAAACGGCCCTCAGTAATAATGGCTATATAAACCTGGGTATCGACAGGAGCGGATGCTTTCCTCAGAGTTTCCTATCTGTACAGCCAATGTTATCGTTCTTTCTGAATTCTTGCAAGTTTATGAATGTGGTTTCTATCGCACCTGGTTATTGCTTGCTGGCTAGAAGCCAGCACCAGAGTGTTCAAAGGACCGTAGGTTAAGTTTAAGTTTTGTGTCTTCAATTGCTAAAAGCTTGCTTTTTAACTGCTTCTAGCAGAAAAATTTGGTTTTAATACAACACAAACTTGGCACCTTAGAAAATGTTGCTTGACGAAGACAAGAAGCAAGCCAATGATCAATCAGCGGCCCAAAGGGTCACAGCACCAAATTTATCTGAGATGATGCTCACTTTGGTATTTGTTCCAAAGTGTAGGAGTGAGCAATTTTGGATAGCCGCAAAGAAAAATGTGCTGCTCTCTGACAGGACTTTTGCGGTAAACAACCTGACATACAAATTTGTAGAGGTGACAAAAACCAAGCTTATGACATCAAAAGTGACATCATGTCGAAAAGTGTGGCTAAACCAATGCAAAGCAAGAAGTTTCAAAAATAGCATATCTTGGATGTGTGTTAATCCTTTACTCTACTAAAGCTTGTAATATTCAATTTTGAAAGTAAAAGTTAATGCGAACCAGCTCGGCAAAAGAATTGTCCCTCTCTGTCTCTGTCTCTGTCATGACGTCACATGACACCACAATGGCAAAAAATGCAGGAAAAAAAGTACAAAAGAAGCCTTTTTGGACCTTGGAAATCAACTTTCCAAAATTTCAATCAAATTTCAATGTGAAATAGCATTTCAAGAATTTATAAAAAATTCTATCTGTTACTTTTTGAGAAAATTGCCGTCAAAGTTATAGTAAGCAGTTTTAAAAATGTAAATTTCCTGCAATTCATCCAGAAAGACATAAATGGTGAATGTCTAAAATTAATCCATCGTATGGAGCATCAGGCAAAAAGTGCTTCTACCGACATGAAGTGACGTCATCCCACGTATGACATAGTCAAAAATTATCCTTTTCTGCAAAAAAAGGACACTTTTCTGTCGCGCTTTTGCGAAACGACGGCAGCTAATGGCTGAAAATGATAAAACCTATTGTTATCTATATATGTGGAAGTTTTCATGCAGTATGAAGCTAGTTTTGTGACAAAAACGAAAAATCTGCCATTTTTGTACCAAATGTGGTACCTACTTTGAGCCAACATAGGATGGATGGTTGTCGGCAATTATTTCTTCACCATGCCTCTTGATTCCAGTTGGAAATTTTATTCCAAGTTACTTCCATGCTTTACATTGATACTACCTTCCAAACTTTTCAAATTATTCGCACTTTTACGAGCTCCTGTCGAATAGTGACGATTTGTTGATGTCAAAAAAACAAAGTGGTGTGATGTTCGGATGGACTTGGAACTATCGAAATAGGTCCAACGCAAAAAAAGGTAATGATATAGTTGCCTCGGGCCATCCTCTAATTCGTTCGTCTTCGTGCACATAGATGCAGCTGTACCCTACACAGCCATGAAGTATAAGATTTGTTTCTCATTCCTAAGAGAGGACCAAGAATCTCCCTTAGCAATTGAGGAAACAAATCTTAAACTTGACGTTTATTGCCCCTATTGCTAAGTTCCGTTAGAAATTTGTTCTTTGTTGATAGAAACCATATGTTGTAAGGAAAAACCATATATTGCATGGAAAAAATTTGTGGACTGTGGATTTGCTTTGGTTGATGGGTATGAATTGCAGGTTAGTTTGACATGCTGTGGGGAGAGGTTGAGGGGCTGATGTAGTAAAACCTACTTGTATTTCCAGGGCTAGGCTTATAGAAATAAAGAGAAAAGAAGTTTAAAGACAAATAGAACGTACAATTTTCTTTGCTAGAACGAGCCCACTCCAGGTGTAAAAGAAAAAAGACCTTTTTGGTTGAGTTCCAGTGATCATTTTGTCGAAGTATTTCCTGTCCTGTGCTCTGCTGCAAAAGAGTTTTTATCGCAAACATTGCTTTGCTTTCTCTCCACGTCATAAGTTTGATGCAAGCTTATTAGCATAGTGCTTATTCTATTTCACAAAAATGACGTTTATGGAAATAGCCGTGTGACATTTTCCTGCCTGTCTGAGACCAAAATCATTGACAAAAATATCCTGAATCTGATGTATAAGTGTCAGTGAATTATGCATGTTATGTTCTTTGGTATAAGAACAACCTTTGAGACAGGTCCTACTGGAAACCGTATTTATTGGCTTTTGCCGCGTCAGTGATGCCACACTACTTTTGATTCTTTCATGTAACTCCTAATTCCGGACTTGAACTTTGCACATGACTTCAGTTAGACCTTGTTTTTGCAATGCATGCAAGAGGGTATACATTTTGATCCTGAATATTAAATGTTGAATGATTGATTTAAAGTGTCAGTTTGTGGTCAAGGGTAGAGTTTCCGTCACTGATATCATCATTGGACCAGGAGACCATTCATGTTATGATTCCAGCTAATTTGTAGATATATCTCTATATTATTATGTGAGTCATTTTCGTTATTCCATTTTTAAGGCTGTGTGTTAGTATCCACAGTACAATGCTGTTTTTTGTGGCTATAGATCGATGGTACACGGTTTGTGGATCATGTCTACATAGACGTTTGGTTATATTTACTTAGTGATGTTTTATTGAGGTCAAATTTTTATATACATGTACCATGTTTTATCAGGTGTGTTTCATTGTGACCTTTGATGTCTTTGATGGATGTCTTCTATGGGAACACATTGCAGTTGACACTTGCATTTTCTCAGTGTATTAATGTCACATTGGTGTGGTAGTGGGACTGTTTGGTTTTTAATTCATGGGGATTGGACTTATTTTTTGTTATATCTGAACCCGACTGAAAATTGGTTATTGATTCGCGCTAGGTGCTCTGCGCAAGCGAATCTGTAAAATGAGCACTCTCACCGTAAGACCAAAAAGGTCGATCATATGATCCTGTGGCGAAAAAGGTTTCTAGTCAACAATGTGAGTTTGACTGTGCTGATTAGAAAATACTTTTTCACGTAACCCTGTGTTTCTACATGGGAAGACAGATCTGTTACCTACTCGGTTACGACAATAGAACCACGGTTATTGTAAGGTTCAATCAACTTGTAGAAAGGCACATGATAGCGTTTGCGAGGATATCCAGATGGCCAAGGATTTTTGCCTGGGCTGCATATAGCAACTGAAACGGCCATGAGGAGTAAAAATGGTAGCAATAGAAACGCGTTGAACAAGGGGGGTATACACCTAAAATCAAGGCTAAACTAGTTTAGGTCAAAAGGGGTCCGGGCATGCCGGTTAGCCTTATTGTATAGGCTAAAAGTTCCCACAAATTAGGCTTATATTTAGTCTTAGGCGAAATTCTACACGTCACTTACAAAGTAGAAATATTAGGTGAGTATGTACGGCTATTATTTACTTGTAGCTCGTTTGCATAATTGGAGGTTTATTTTACGCTCTATTATGGTTAGAATTTCGGTGAAGAGCCAAACAATTTAAGCTTTTTTCTCGTCTTGTAATGAGGCTAAATTTTAGTCCTGATAAGGTTAAAATTTAGCCTACAATTTCGTCTTATCTGTCATCGAACAGTAAGCTGAGTCGATTCGTGTTAGGAAGGCTACAATTTAGCTTTAGCTCATTTACGTATTTGAAGCTTTCGGTTAGCCTCAGGTTAGGTTAAAATTGAGCCCTATAATTGAGCCCGATTTAGGCTTAAATTTCCGTGCGGGATCACACGGTCATTTTTGACCAAAATTTAGAAAAATTTCGAATTCTTACTTCAGATTTCCAAATTGTTCTCTGAAATCAGTTCATACTCTTAAGGAGACATCAATATACCAGTTGGAACACAAAAATCATGAAAAAAAACTTACGTTTTGAATTTTCATTGTCTAAATTGGGCCTATTATTACAACAAAAGATGATGTCACAGCCAAAATAGCCAACATACCAAAACATTTTCTTCACTATTCAAAGCAGCACCAAATTTAAGGAAAAATCACCAAGTTTCAAGGTTTTAGCATTTGTCCTTTCAGAGATATCGAAGAAAGTTTCCTGCCGCGAGCCAACTACAATCCTGGTCAAAATAGTTTAGTGCGCGTTTTTACCATTTTACCGCAAGTAAATGAACATAGGTCGATAAAAATCATGTTTTGGCATTTCTAGGGTATGTACAGCGTGTGGTAGGGCTTGCTTTAGGGCGTGGTTTGGGTTTTTTAATTTTTTCAGGTAATTTAGAGAAAAAAGGGCGTGGCATTCGGTCTACTAGCGTAAATTGGTAGAAACTGCACTGACAGTGTACAACCTTGGACAAAATATGTCGGCCATTTTTTTTCGCTTTCGTCTGGTGGTTGGAGTGTCGACCCCCTCCCCACAATGTTGAATTAATTGGAACTTCTTTGGGCTGCATCTGAAGTGAAATTTTGAATGATGACGTGGTTTCTCAACATTGTTTCAGGGGGGGGGGGTGGCCAAATATTTCGTCCGAGATTGTAGACAGAGGTTGCTAAACACCTGCAAAAAATTTCTTGAAGCACTTGCAATGCAAAGTGCTGTTACAAGCAAAAGTGGTAAAAAGTGCATTTTTGATTTTGGCTAAAAAAAAGCCTTTTGTGCCAAATATTTTGTCCAGGATTGTAGGTCCCCAGTCTGGATAGGGTTAAAGGAAATACATTCCAGGTTAAAATTTACAGGCAATGCACTCGAAGTTCTAGCATGGTTCCAGTTAGGTTCTAAAGGGTATGCACTCCAGATTACAGTTTACAGAGTCATCTCTAAGAACAAAACCAAAATATCAAGTAACCTTGATTCATCACCTGTGATATTTTGCAATTCAGTATTGTCGTCTTGACTTCCAGTCGCAAAGAATTTGGCTGATTCATCAGCATTTTCATCATCATTGCTGCTCTGTTTCATCAGGTTCACATTTTTCAACTTGATCTGCTGTGGACCTTACAAACTACATTAGCAAAATATATGGCAAAACATATTAAAAGGAGAGTCAAGCATTGTGATACCTACTTTCTTACTTACGTACTTACTTACGAAGCAAACTGCAACGGAGGATATGAGCAACAAAAGGAATGAAGATATGGACCTGATTTTTGTTTTAGAGTAGTCTCCTTCAGTACACGGACTTAGAATGGGGGCGTTTGTCATAACTGGTTGAGGCGAAGGGAGTCAACTTAAGGAAAAGCTGAGAATTTCAGGAATCTGTGCGGCTGAAATTTTGAGAATTTGACTTCTTGCATTTAAAAACTTGAATAACTTCAGATGTACTTAATGAAATCGTCCCAAATTTGGTATTCGAGCTCTTTACTTTTGGGAGATGGATTTAATAGAACCTGCATCTCTCTAGCTGCTCTAGAAAAAAATTTTGGTCCTGATTTTAATGCCGATTTTACCATTTTTTGTAATTTTCAGACCCTTTTGGCCCAAAACTTTTCCTTAACTTGCTCAAATCTGGTTCAAACTTTCCACACGCATTCTTCCCATTAAGGCAATCAAGAATTACTCCCCTTTTGTATTGGTCTGATTAAGTCTTCCTAATAAAAAATGGGATTTTATATGTAGTTTTTCATGTTTTTTAAAAATCCAACATTTGTGTACAAATGTATCTGTAAGTTATTTTGAGACGTTTTAAGAGATTCTAACCACTTTTTTCGAGAATCTCGCCTAGAGCTCCTTCCAAAAAGTCATCATTAGACTTCTCAAAACGACTAGATCAATTTTTCGGCACCCTCCTGGTGGAACCCCAGAAACATTTTTTTCTCCTTCAAATAACATGCAGAAAAAAACTCTCAACCTTACATTTTGGTAAGTTTTGGTCAAGTGTAGCCTCGAGTATAAGCTGTAACTAGACAAATACTGAACTGTTTTTGATGCAGTTTGAAGTAGTTTGTATCTAGGGCG
>JAOBRC010284015.1:0-13673 GCA_027575255.1 Scolionema suvaense
TGGTTGTTTTCATGTTGAATAGAACTAATTTTACTCAAAATATTAAAATTTATTTTCAGATACCTATCGGATCCTGCCCCTTTAAGATTTCACTCAAGAACAACACCCAGTCACAAAAATACATTGCAGTAGAGGAAACACAACATTTTCTCACAGAAAGAAATATATTATAACTATCTATTCGATGAATTTTAATTACAACAGATAAGAAGTCAGCTGCTCATACTAGCTCATAGCTACAGCTGATTAGACGTGCATACAGAATAAACCTCAAATGAAAATTCTGGAAAACTCGAGAAAAACGGTGCTCGTTCCAATAATGAGACAGGCTTTACATATAAAGTTTAATTTCAATCAAATGCTTGCATTAAGACGTATATTCATTTATCAGTACGAACGACAGTGGTCAGCACCCACTCACCCAATCGCATCCTTTATTTACCAATATTTCTTGTTAGCGTTACTTTTTGTTCTATACATCTGCGTATGTGATAGAAAAACTTTATGCAAGTTCTCTTCTCTGCTATTTTTAAGTTTAATATAAAGATTTTATGCAGACAATTAAAACATTTCGTAGTAGATTGACTAACGAGGTCACATTCCTCCATATCATACAATAGCAACGAGTTTCGGTTTTTTTGTATTTCCTCCAAAAATCAACTTGCAGCTCAGGCTTCCGACAGTGCAGTAGCTGTGGCATATTTTGACAAAAACTGAGACTAGGGCATAGTCAACCAAATAGCGAGAATAACATAAGGGCAGAGTTACTGAAAACATAGAGTGAGACAGCATAAATAATCCACGCTTGGCAGGAGGACGCTCTAGCGTGCAAAAAACGGTACCCACAATACGTCACAGAAAACAAGACACTTGAACGAAACCAGTCAT
Organism: Scolionema suvaense; assembly: GCA_027575255.1. Lineage (NCBI taxonomy): Eukaryota > Metazoa > Cnidaria > Hydrozoa > Limnomedusae > Olindiidae > Scolionema > Scolionema suvaense. The sequence goes on from JAOBRC010284015.1 coordinate 889, forward strand.
CTTCGTCATAACCATCTTAATTTCTCAGAATATACTAAGTATCAATATGTTAAATTTCCATTATCTATTATCATAACACAGGACCAGTGCAATGCAACATATAAAAAGTCATTCGACATAGTGAACTTCTTCTCAACATTTTCAACCACTGTGTATAGAGTGACATCAACATACGTTGATGTGCCTGCCTTCTCACGAAGACAGATGACAAATCTTCAATAAAACAAAACTGACAGAAGAACAAAAATTAAAATACAGTAATGGACATAAACACCCGAGCACTAGAAAACGTTTGGGGTGCCACCCGACGCTTCCAGTCATGTCAATTCACTGATCAGTGAGCTCATAACTCAAAAGCATAACCCGCGGTCCTGAACTTTTCTCCTCCATAGCAATTAGAACCAAACCGATTCAGAATGATTAAGAAATCTAGTAATCAAACGCAGTGGAAAACAGAGGATTGCGAAACACTAAGAAAAAGAAAACAGCATCTTCGGCCTCTTATCTTATGTGAAGAAACTTCAGGCTCGCTAGGTGGTCCCACAAACAAAACGAAATATTTCACTGCGCGAATGACGCAAACACAGTCAAATGAGAAATTTTCTGAATCAACTGCAAAAAGGATTTAGTAACCAGCAAACAATCGAATGGCAGAAACAAACATACTGCGAACACTAGAAGGTCATCCGCGCGTTTGGGCTGAAACGTTGTTCAAGACACCATTTATTTGTGACAACGACACTCACAATAAATTCACCATGAAACATACGACTATCATAAGCTACTCTTTGGTATTTTATTTTCGTGGTCTATGCGTTTTACGCCCAAATAGACTACAATGAACAACAATACAGGTGACACATATTGGATAAAAATGAAAATATAAACTTTTCTCGGAATAAACTCACTATAAATAGGTGAACCAGCAAAATAAAACCTGCCCAAGATACAGCTTCTGAATAACATCTGGGAAAAATCGGAGCAACTCGCACTGTATGACGCTCATTAAAAATGACGAGAGAAAAGCACAAATCAAGTCAGAAGAAACACAATACTCAATGTTTTTTTATTTCTCACGTGAGCGAGCACATATAGAGATTATTTAAGACAGACGGTTTTTCTAACAACACAGAAAGAACGAGTGCACGTAACCGCGAAGGTAAAAACAAAAGAAGAAAAACGAACAAATTACTCGCATATTGCATGAAAAACGTAAAGCATCCATTGCATAGCCTGCATTTCCCAACAGTCCAATGGCTCGTTTTAAGAACACAGTTGTTTCCAAAAATATTTTCAACTGCCATCCAACTAAAACTCAGAAACGAACGAAAATATCCTGCGACATGGTAAACGACAATGTCCATTGAAGAATCGAAAGAAAAGAAAAATTTACAGACAGGAAAGACAAAATTCATAAAACCTAACATTTCAGAAATTCGTATACTTGAACTAGAAGTAGGTCCAGAATGAACAACCATTTACCCATTCATATTGATGCCGTCCCAAAACATATCCGACAGCTTACTTTGTCGTGCAGTCTCCGCCAGTTGGCAAATCACATCGTAATTGGCGCGAAAGAACGACTTCGAGTAGTACGGTAGGCCATGCTTTACACACAACTCTCGCAGTCGGGCTTGCACATATCGGAAATGACTGCGAGTTGTGTGGGGAAACAAGTGATGCTCAATTTGAAACTGTAAGCCACCATGGAAGAGATCCATATACCACGGACAATCGATGTTGGTCGTAGTTGACAACTGCGATTTGATGTAGCCGTCAGAATCAAAAGAATGCTGCGGAATGCCTTGGTAGGTTTGCATGGAAAAATGACTAATGGTGATTTGAACATGAACTAAACCGGCCGTAGCGTGCGAGACGAACAAAAACATCAAAATATTGCTGGCACTACCAAGAGTGGATAGTAAATATCCCATCCAACACCAAAAGAGAAGAAGCGACAGCAGCTCTTGCTTTTGCGTTCGTTTCAGCGACCCAGGCCCAACCAAGTTGAAGATTATGCTCTGTGCGTACAAGTTAAAACGAGCCAACATCATGATCGGATAGAACATGTAATGTTGGTACGTAATGAAGAACCGGGCCACGGGATTGAAGGTTAAGACGCGTTTGTGGTAAAATGAATATATGGATTTGAAAAATTCTTTCGACACGGCCAAGAAGGGTAAGTGCTGAATATCGGGATCATACGTTATTGAATTGGTGACAACGTGATGAGTGTTGTGGCTGTGTTTCCACCATTCCAGACTGATGCCTACAAACGACAAGGACATATTATTGATCAGGTGTCGAAAATCCACCTACCACACATTGTCGAACGTTCTTTCATGAAACCGGGATACATTACATTAACTTCGAAAAATTTTAACGCGCCGAAATTTAAAAACAACCCACAATCTACGAAATTTAGAAAAGAAGGGAAATCGTCATAAGCCCTGTTTGCACATCTGTAAAAGCGCAAACTGCAGCCACATTCCTTCAGCAGAAGTTTCAAACGATGAAAATCGAAATTTCCTGAGGAAACCATGTCACCATCACGAACACAAGAAAGTCACTTGAAGCATCCAGTCCCAAATTTAGAAAATGGCACGGTGCATATTACTTTTCGAAGCGCCGAAACTTGGTGGAAAACCGCCGAAATTTATGTCCCAAACGACCTGATTTTTGTCCGAAATTTAAAATGCCGTTGTTTTCAATCTTAATGTATTACTTGGAAATGAAAATGCCGACGGGCAACTCACAGCAGAAATAGTGCCTTCATTTAATACCACTATAAGGTCCCGAATAAACGCCCCCCCCCGCTTATTTTTTTCGAAATACTTGCGGACCCCCCGGCTTTATTAGGACCCCTTCCCCTCTCAGACATCACGCAAATTTTCGAGTGTTTGTAGTTGGTTTTATACTCCATATTCGAGTGTTTAGTTCGAACATCTTCTATTTCAAATACACACATTCTAAAACCAGAGCTAAAAACTATTGAATTAGAGAAAACCAAATATTGATAGAATTAAGCAAAATAGGATAGAAGTTTACACTATTTTCGGACCACCCCGTTTATTAACAACCCCCGCCCTAATATCCGGGACCCCAGAGTAGCGGTATGCAAAGAGAGACGCTTATCTAGAGAATACAGACGGGATTGTTGGTTATCTCTCCATAGAATGCCAAACGCGCGCACTTTCTATCAGTAGCTCCCTTTATCAAAAAAATTGAGAAACTAGAGAACTATTGTGATATCTGAGAGATCGTGTATATCACGACCTGTATTCACCATCGTCAAGGAAGCAAATGAAGAAGCATAACATACGATCGAACGGCATCAAAGAATGAAGAAAAAGGTAAACCGGTTACTATTTTTTAAAGCACATCTGCCAGGTCAGTATTAATTGCACTTCTTTGAAATAAATTTGATCTGATAATAAAAACAGGACGATTGATCAGATGCATAGGATGTAAGAAGAATCCCAGTAAATGAAAAATGTGTCTTAAATATGGTATAGTTAGACTAACAAAATCAATCGTCAAGAACCGAGTTTTGGTGCAAAAAGAAACTATTATGCGACAAGTTACATGAACCCTTAAAAAAAGTCCACTAAAGTAAGTTGTTAAAAACGGGGACGAACATGAGTCTACATGAACTCGGACCAAAACTTGCAAAAAAAGGCCAGGGAAAGGAGGCAGAACACTGCATTTCTAGGATTATTACTAGACCAACCACAGAAATTTACGATGTGCACCATGTCACAGAATAGCTCTGCAAAACGTTGCACGACTACCACCTACGTTGCTTTCGAAGGACAAAGTTTGAAAGTATTAAAAATCAACAATACAATATTGTTGGACTTCAAAAACTTGGCAGACAGGCTGTAAGATGATCACCATGAAACTGACATTTCAGTTAATCTACAACCACAAAATGCTGCACAACTATAAAAATAAGTCGATAGACGACACTTCTGCTAGAAATAGGAAACCCAGACCCAATATGATACCTTCTTGGTGGATATCCGAAACTGACCAATACCTGATGATAAAACTTTAGGAGGAATCTCCATCTGACTCAACAACTGATCTTCAGCGATATATACGACAACCAAAACAAACAATTAACACAAGCAAAGTACTTTTTCGAGAACTGTCCATATAACGAAAATAACGGAGTGCTATGTTTTCTTCTTCACAATCATTGCGCCTCGGATCACTGTTATCATAGAATATCAGAATCAGAGAATTTCATCACTGGCCTACCGAGCGATGCTACTGAGTTCTATGGAAGGGAATATCGCACAAATAAAATCATTCTTAGCGAGCGTCATGGCAAGATCCTTCAAAGTTTACGAAGCATGAAGCATTAAGGTTCAAATAATGTATCCTAGAGACTTTTTACCAACAACACACAAAAGCTCCAGACAGGTCTTGAGCATTCCACTGCACCTTAACAACGCTCCATATCAGGGGTCATACAACACGCACAAACGATTGGAACAGAACTAATTCAGAATACTTAACCAGATTCTCGAGAAAATATTTTGCCTTATTCCGAAAGGAATGGGAGCCAATTATTCACCCACTCCGTTCTTGGACATCTTTATTTCATCCAAACACATTAGTTTTAAATATCAATTCCTGAATAAACATGCAACAATTCCCCTAGCAGGAAATATTCTTAATTCGGTTCATGGACCAGAGCAAAAGGGACAAATATCAATTAAAAAGGTTCCAAACTAGTTTCAGATTTTCTCAATGCATGCAATATGCAGAAAGAAAGCTAAACTGACATGCGTAAACCACTAAGATTCGCTACTCTGTCTAAGGTAAATCATCTTAACAGCAGAATACTGTTATATCTCCTTAAGTAAAAAAAAACCTACTCCGCAACACAGCAAACCTTACCTTGTAAGAAATTTCCCAGAAATACACTAATTAGATCATCCATTTTTGTGCTGTGTGTGACAACATGATGACCTAAATCGTGTCCGACAAAAGCCAGTTGATGCCAGAAGAAACCTAAGCATACAGCTCCTAGTGACAACCACCACTTGCTTTCCGTATCATGGATGCAATACAACATAGACATAAACAGGACCAGAATTATGGAGAAGCAGCGAACATACAGTGACCCTAAACAAACAGACAGCAAGTCACATAATTAGTTGACTCCCGCAAATTTAATTGAGAATCTCCTCCTCGTCAGATCAAATAAAAGAATAACATGTAAGCCATAAGATTTGCATCCAAAATCACAAAACGTAATGAAGTGTTCTTGAGCATTATTAAAAAACCTTAAAACAGCCATTATTAACATAAATTGCCACTCGCATGCTGGAGAACAACGTATTCCCAAGATATAAAGCATTGGTCATAACATCTGTTTGGTTGCCCGTAAGACCCATGCCAAAAATGAAAAGATAAACCATTGTTGACACATTTGGACAAAACCCCTTGCAAATTACCACTTTTGGACATAAATTGCCACCCGCAAGCCAAACAAGACAAGAATCGAAAGAATAGTGTTTGACTTCTTTGGACAAAACCATAAAAAACATCATTTTTCGGTGTAAATTGCCACCTGCAAGCCAAATGAGATTGTCGGGAGACATGGCAAATGTTTCATAACATGCCTACAGTAGCCTCAAATATTCACATCCAAAATAGCAATTAACACATTAGCCGTACATACTTAGAAAGAACCCCCAAAATCTCAATTTTTGAACGTAAATTACCACCCTCAAGCCAACAAGATTTTCAGGAGACATGGCATATAGTTCAAAACATGTGTAGAGTTGCCCATAAATTCACACCAAAAATGAAAAGAATTGGATGAATCGTTTTTGACTTACTTGGAAAAAAACAAAATTTGCTTTTTTTGGATGTGTATAAATTGCCACCTGCAACCCGAACGAGAGTTTTCCCAGATCTTACTCGTGGTCCACAGCATAACTACTATTGCCCTGTAGTTTCACAACAAAAGCTACAAAAAAGTAATGAATCGATATGGAAATATTCTCAAAAAACCAGAAAAATGGCTATTTCTAGGCATAAATTGCCACCTGCAAGCCGAACAATATTTTTTTTCGAAATTCCGTCTCCATCACTTTTCCTCAATTACGGACTGTCACCTTCACACCAAATTTCAGAAATATTCACTGAGCAGTTATCCGGTAAAATGTGTTGGAGACAGACAAACAGACCTGATTTTATAGGACTCTTCCGCTAAAGCGGGAGTCCAAAAATACGATGTGGTAGCAGAGAGTGAGGTGCAGCCATGACTACTATGCAATATACTAAAATGTTTGAACCAAAACTCTGTTTGACACCCCCCCCCAAAAAAAAATGAAGTGATATAGTACAGAAATAGGGGCTGCTCCTATAGAACAGCTGAAATTAGCACTGGCCATTTTTTACACATAACATAGATACACTGCTCAGATATTTTAACTGCAATCAGAGAAATTAAACAGACATTGTGAAATTATTGTTTTACCTAAGCAGACCACATGGATGCGTAGTACGAGCGGACTCTGGCTGGTGATAACATATAACAAGCCACTGTCACAAAAACTCTAAAATTTTGTAAGTCCCCCACTTTTGCCAAATCTATCAAACCACCATCTGACTTTAACTACAAATTACTGACTACTAAATGAGATTTCGAAAAAAAAATCTTGTAAAACCACAAAATGACTACCGTTTTGAAAACAGCAATCACTAAGTTTAGATCATATACCAATACAATTAGTTGTCTAACATTATATTCTCTTCAAAGAATTATGTAGCAGAAAGCTCAATCAAACACAAACTGTCTGAGAGAATGTTGTTTTGCAGACAAATATACTGAGACCAGTGCCAAAAATTCAGAGGCAGACTTCTTTAATGGATGTTATTTCATAAAAAAACTCAGTTACTTACAGTCAGATTGAAATGCTCCCCTCTTCTTCAAATCTTCAACCATACTATCAATATCCTTTGATAAATTTGACTGGTTTTTCTGCTGGTTGTGCGCAACTTCTCCAATGTAGAATGGCTTCAAACGCTTGAAACTAGGTTCCAAGTGGAAAATTTTGAATTCATCAGTGCAATCTTGCCCACCCACATTCAAAATGAGCATATCACCTCCAGGATGGCGCGGTAACCATGAGGTGACGTCGTACACTTGGTTATTCACTATGACCCAGCAGTCATCCTTCGTATTGTGAGTGGCAACTTCGTCCAGAGAAACATATCTCTTTGATGGAGGACACATTTCTCTGTAGTATGCTTACACCTTAAATGAAATACGACAGAGATAAAAAAGAAACATAGATTTGCAATATCCACAAGAATACAAATGTGCCTTTTATGAAAAATAACCACCTTGAGTCGTCAAATGCCTTAAAGCAAATGAAAGTATAGTCCTTGTAAATTAGTGACAGAGCAATCCGTCAACACAGCAAAAAAAGAGAAAATGGCTGTTTTGCAAATAAAGAATTCTGAGCTGATGGTAAGCAACACGAACATCACATCACTGTAAGGCATGACCTAATAGAATCAATATTGCACATGTCAACTGTGATTGTCGCATTCCACAGCTCACTAAATCACAGGCGAACAGCATGATTCCAGCATTATTTCAGGAGGTCATTTCAACGATGCAGATCAAGGACCTATTCTAGAAGCTGAGGGCAGCATCCGACAAGGTGAGGAAAGAGCAGATTCGAGTCTGATTTTCTTCCAAATTAGTTTTATCCAATCAAAAAGCGCACTTTTTAGAGAATCTTAAGCAGGGCAGAGTTGGGAATTCAGACACTTTTCAGATCTAAAAAAGGGCCTGAGATCACCAGCTTTATAACTTGTAGGTGCACTATCTCCATTCTCAAAAAACTACTGCTGTCCAGAAGAAGAAGTCCAGATTGTCATGCTCACAATACAAAAACATTCTACTGTTCTTTGCAACCCAAACTCAGAGCTTTAAGTAGGCACCAACCAAGTAATGGTCACTGATGCCAAATTTGAACTTGTCAAAGATTCAGTTCTCGTAAACTTGACCCCGGTTCTTTGATTCCCCTGCAAAAGCACTAGTCATCAGAAATTGAGCAAATAAGCAAGCAAAGATAGCAGTCACTGCTATTCTTTCAAAAGTCGGCATCAAAATGAAATGTTTCAGTCACTGTTATCGTTGTAACGACAGTATTGTCTCTATGTCATCAAGAACCACACTGCGTTGCTAAATATCAGCCAACACTCAGTTTGTGCTGAAAATCTCTCAGATTGCATGAAAACTTGAGTATTAAACATCACCATAGCATTATGCATCAAACTTCAATCCGTAATCCGGTCATAATATAGCACAGTCCAAAAATACTGAAACCATTTACTGGAAAGACGCACACCTCTGCTCAGACCAGTACTGAATGTACTAAATTGGTTAAAAACAAGACTTAGTTGAAAACAAGTGGACTGTCAACTGTAAACCAATTGCTTGAGATTGCTTGAGAGAAAATATACCTAAGCCCATTGAAACATAAATAGTCATCGATCACTTAAGATGGAGTTGATAAATGTCTCTGATTAGCATTTCTGACAAGAAACTGTGCATTATGTGAAGTTTTACCAAAGTTGTGACTTGAGATATACAGAATCCAGATGGTTTCCTCATCAGGCAAGTGCAACAGAAAAGCAAAGGCTGTATTCGCAAAAAATTAAAAGAGAGAGAAATAGTGCCAGCGATACATAAACTTTGCACGCTCACAATTAGTAAACTCAACCAGCACTTAATAAATCTACTTGATAATGCAGACAGCCGGACCTTTGCAGCTACTATCTACAAGAAATGGCCGATAATGGAATGCAAATTCATATACATAAGAAAAGTGTGATTAATCAGATGACGAAGCCTTCTCAAATTTCCAGTACAAAATCTGACAACACCTTTTTCAAAGTCATCGCAGTTGATGCACAAAGGAAATGAAACCAGGTTCACTTTATGTCACAGTTCTCTGACCTACAGAAGACTGAAAATCCAGTGGTTCCCTGACATGACAATGAACACATCAAAATTTTTGCAAAAGTTACTAGTAAACTGGTGACTATTCGAAGTGCAAGCACAAATCATGTGCTGCTGGAACTACGTTATACAATAAAAAGGCCACTAATACTTGCTTAAACTTGACATAGTCTAGACTAGAACGTCTGTTCTTTTGAAGTCATCCAGGCAGGTTGTGCCGTACAATGCAGAAAGTGATGTTATATAATTCAAGCAGTCTGAAGAACAGACTAGGAGCTTTTGGCAAGTAGGTACTTTTGACGCGCTTATAATCTCTCGTAGCACGTCGAAATTTCGACGTGCAGATGGAGAGAGCTAAGCAGTGGGCAGTGCCATAAACTCCTAGTCGTCCCCTCGGCGTTTTGAGTTGAAGTGTATTGACTTCACGATTCCTTTGCACTAGGGACGACTTTTCTAGTCTAGACATAGTCATACTCTGAAAATGAACTTCATGGCTGGAGATAATTTCCCGGAAGGTTTATGTTTTCTGGATTTTAGCGCAGGCAGTAGTCTGAAAATAATACTTGAAGATCACTTGAAAATCACCAAGGGCACCAATTTCTTTTTTTTTTTTTTGAAATTTGATATATAAATAATAAACCTTATAAAAAGACAAACCAGCATTGTCTAATGTTCGTAATTTGCGGAATTTTACATTTAACTCTTAATCAGGCATATTCATTACAACAAACGCCCTGAATGTTGCTGTGACTCAATCAACCATCTTTTACACAATAACGATAACCTCATAACGACAGAAAACATTCACAGAAAGCAAACTGTCTTCAAAACATGCAAGAAAATCTACTTGCAAACATGTGCCTTGCAAGATGACTTCGCTGTTATCTCTTACAAAGAACAGGACATGCTTAAGAAGACTAAAGGCTGATAAGTCTTTACTTACGTATGAAGCTGAGGATCGAGAAGAATGCACTGTATACAGTAATCCATTTAGTGTAGATGGCAACACCTCTATGCCATGGACACTACCCTGGAACCATGTACTACAGAGGGGAGAAGTTGCGGGGGCGGAGGCTCTCCCTTGAGCCTGTGTTAGAAATGAGCCAAAGGCTCCAGAACAGAGGGATGTTTGCCATTGCTGCATAAACAACATTGTGTTCATCCATAATACAAGCCTTCTAGTCAAACTCAGCATGCAAGAACAGAGGCGGGATATTCCAAATAAAGTTAGTGACTGATGTTCGATATATTGAGGGTAAGAGAAAGCAATTCAGGATCCGCGAAGGGCAATGTTAAGCAACAGGCAAAAACAACGTTGATGCACAAAACATGATTTTTTGACATGTTCTCCGAAAGTGTCCTGATCTGCTGTAGACCACGATACACTAAATTTATTGGGACTAAGTAGTATCATAAATTTTAGGACACTCCTTGGCATATAAACACATATATTGCTCGTATCAAAACCTTTCATTGACCCAGTTACAGAAACACCTACTTGCCGAGGCAAAAAAAATAATTAGGTTACATAACACAGACCAGCTGTATACGCGACATCTAAAAATCGCCTGAACAGATTGTTCCCTGCCATGAAACTTTCAGTAAGCTCTAGTGAGACCAACAGCTTTTATTAGACAAATGCACAAAACCTATTAGCACCATTGTCTGGATTCAGGCTCTACCAGAGCAGAAATTTTAGATCCCTCCAACAGACAATGAAGTCTGATCAATCAAGCCACCTGATCATCTACAAGATAAATCTTTCTGATGATAACACTGTCTATATGGGGTAAAGGAACACACTGTAAAACAATACCCAAAGAGATGGTGCGATACCCAGAAGCAAATAAGTCGGTTTAGCAAGGGATTTATCACCGTCATTGCAGGAAACATAATGTTTTGACGAGGGCTTCCGCAAACCAGCTCATGGCGGCTTCAAGCCATCCCAAAGTGAAAATCTTCTATAATCTCAAGCTACTATTCTGTGCTTTACGTAACAGCTGCAATGCTAAGATAATATTTGCTAAGTAATCTCCTCTATCGTCTTAAAGCAAGTCATAAGATTCATAATGACAAGGGCAACAGCTGTTACAGCACTGGGAAGAACAGGACACCTCCTCTATGACATTATTGGTATACTGAGAGAATCCTTTAACAAAGGGACAACTGCAAGGGAATATTCAGCTGATAAAGAACAAAAAGTACACTCCATAAACAACAAAGGTGTGATAAAAACTGTTGGAGTTCCCTCTGAACCTCCATAACTTTAATAAATAATCAGACAAATTCACTTCTCAATGCATATACTTCAATACTCCTTCTTTAAACCTCCTCATCAGCACTCAAATTCTACAAGTTTGACTACTGACACAGGGTCCACCGAACCTGCGGTATTTCAAAACCGTATCTTAACTGTATTTCAACTTCTTGGTCTAAGTAAACATGAATGACCAGCTTGTTCCAAAATGGTGTATTTTTCACTTGTTTTCGAGCAAATGTAGACAATAAAAACGTTTTGCGGTTTAAAACCCGCATTTTTGGTGCATTTTAATTTCGAGGCCCCATATACATTTTTCGTGGCATTTTAATTTCGCGTTTTTTTAACTCGACCACGAAACCACAAAATTTTCACGCTGTGAAATTTTCATGCAATAAAAGCAATGAAATGAAAACAAAACAAGTTGAACTCTCTAGTGCTGTTAGCCAAATAGCACTAGCCTCTCAGTCTCTCTTTGCCTCAACTTTTTGATATAACTCAGTGCTGAGTCGAATATTTTGAGCAGAGATACTTGAGAAAGGCGATGCTAGTCTACGCTTGGGATGGATAGCGTGAAATCCCTGAAAATTGAGATAGGTAGGGATTCGTTATTTCTGAGCAATTTGCGTGGAGAGAAGAGGAGCAACCAGCTTTTTAAGATTCAACGGACCTCCTCATTAGGATCTGAATCAAACAATTGGGATTTTGCCCCCAAAGTATGTACTTTGCATGGTGCACAACAAATATAGTAGCTATCCACCCTGAACTTTCAGACTGGAGACGGAGACCTAAAATTTGTAATATCACTAAAATTTTTGCTATCCCACCGAGGTCTTCAAGCTTGCAAACTTGATAACTTCAGCAAATTTTTCCCCGGTGACCTTAACTATCTCACTTCGGGCTAATACTTAAGAATATAAGATACTTTATCACAAAATACCATTGCCTTCTCTTGAATTCATTTTTTGTTTTTTTTACAGATCAAATACAGCAGGGCTAAAAAAATGAGATGCACGCTTATATTGTGTGCCTAATGTGCACTATGGCTGCTTCAAGGAGAGCATGGAAATTTGTGCGCCATAGTTTTTCAGCCAGAGGATAAGCAGCAATGCCATGTGTGTTATTTTGAAAAAAGACTCGATTGACCAGTCACTTTTCAAGGCCAGCACTTATTGAAGATGGCATTCAAGTTAGAGAGGCAAAATTGGAAGATGTGATTTAAGGAAAAACAGCTTCGTCAACTCAGATGTTTTCTTGTGACAAATATCTGGTCTGCACTTGTTGGGGAGCATCTATGTGTGCTACACAGCACAGAGCAAGTGTTTTTTTGTTTATATGGCATATTTCTTGAGTTATAAGGTAGGTAGTGTTTGCATTGGCCTGCCTATGCAGGACCGGATGTAGACCAGCTCCAAGGGTTTCTGGAAACCCTCAAACTTCCAAAATTTTTTGATTTTTTTTCCAAAACTTAAATTTATACTCATTAGGATCTTTGAGAGATCCATTGAACCCTGTCCATAGACAAAATAG
>JAOBRC010284126.1:0-13673 GCA_027575255.1 Scolionema suvaense
ATCGATAACGCACGTAAAGTCAATGATTTGCGCGTTCACAATACTTATGTTATGATGGTCAATGATTTGCGTTGTTCCTCATATTTCATAATGATGTACGAGATAAAAATCAATGCATGAAAAAGTACTATAAAATGCGAGGAAGAACTTTCAAAGGTTAAGTCACAATCAAGGATCTATGGCTAAGATACATCCTAATTTTTACAGCAACACTAAGCTTTAGTCAAATTTATTCACGATTATGCGCAAAAGACGTCGATGCCATCGAAAACACTAGTTACTCGTGCTATTGTCAGACTGGGAAGAAAACCAAGCCATGGTGTGGGGTACTCCATTTTGTGACCACGTCCAATTTTTGGAGATCCATTTTGTCAACTACGCATATTTTCAGCTGTCTGACGGGCCCTGAGGACATATCTAGACCATGAAACCGCGTCAGTTTAATCTCTATAAGGTTACTATAGTTCTAACGTCTATTTTGTTGTAAGGAATAATAAAAGGCCCACGATTGTAGATCTTAAGTAACATCCAACAAACTGCAGATCACCCACTGAGATAACCTAGGTACCAAGCCCTAATTTGTTCGCTTACCCGTGCCGATTTCATATTGCATCTGGCTGGCTTAGCCGAATTGCACTCGAAAATAACTCGTGAAGTGAACAGAGCGCATGAGTGAGCTAAACGGCGACTTGGGTTCCCAGGCTAGCACTGATAGCACTCTGAAGAAAAATCGTAGCGGCCCACTTGTTGCAGTGGGGGCTTCACTTCAATCTTGGGGCAACCCTACATACGCAACCCCCCCCCCCAAAAAAAAACAAACAAAAAAACAAAAACAGAATACACATAAAAGCAAACACATTCCAAGCAATATCTACTATACCTGCTGTCTTGCACAAACAAAGTCTTCTATATGCTGTATCAGCTGCTGAGCAATCAGTTCGGTGGTAGTTCCAAAAACATTTGACGCCTGCATCGCTGTATACCACAGCCGGGTAAAGCGCATTCGATGAAATCTTATCAGAAGTCGTGCATCCAACACTGACATTCATAAAAGGATCGTCTGTCTTCTGCATGTCGGCGTGCATATCAGAAACACATGCATAAGAAGGTTTATGCTCCAAGCTGGCACAGTAATTTGTGCATGACTGCCCGAAGTCAGCCAAACCAAAACCTGAAATTATAGCATTGTGAAGATCTCTTACCAAAAGTATACTGGTTCCACATTGTGAAGGATAAAGATAGGAACAAGACACCAAAGTGTTATTGAATGACAATACGACAAGTAAACTTGAACACAGGAGTAAAACACTCCAAAGAGGACTGCTATTTTGCTGACGTCTTTTCCTTTACAGGGTTACTCAGCCGAAGATTAGACGCAAAGAGAACCTACAAAACCACACTTGAAATATTATTTGCACCAAGATAATACAATGTGCAGATGGTTATCGAAAAAGTTATGCAAAGGTACCTGCAGCAATAATTAAAGCACCATAAAATGATTTTCCAGGGAAATTTGATAGTGACCAGTAATTACACCCGTGCTCCAGGACGTAGCAAAATCTCAGAATCTTCTGTCAAAGATATAGTATTTTTAGCCTGATTTTGCATTTTTCGGACCCTGTTGCTACGGTGTCTGAACTTGCTCATCACATCTGGACAGGTGTTGACTGCACATTGCTAGTAATTGTCAATGGTAACGTATACTCTGAGGTACCTTCCTGCCAAATTTTAGCATCTGAAGTGGAGTGGAAGTTCGTGTTTTATGGCAAAGTGATTGTCTCGGGGATTATGTCATGTACTGTATGGAAGCAGTCAAGCAAAGCCAAATCTAGCCAGAAAACCTTAAGAACGCATTTCCCTATATTCATTCTCATATCTATTTGTTCGTTTTACTCCTCTGCATGTGCCTTTTCTGCTCATAAGAGTAAGTATTTCAAAAGTTGATAGCAAATTTCTATCCAATTGACACTGGGCTGCTTTCATGAGGTAAAGGCGATCCATTGCAAAAACAAAAGATCTCAGCAGCCGAATTTGATTAGAAGGTGTTCTGTATCTTCAAAGTTGCCCAATGATATGTACCTTATGATTTCGAATTAAAATGCAGCATTGGAATGGTGGTTTGAATTTTATTTATTTTATTTATTTATTTATCCAGACTTAGACGCTGTCAGACATGCTAGTGTCTTTTTGCATGGTTTTCCAAGGTGAAAAAGTCAATACTTGATGCTGAGTGGTAAATTCGGTATTTCCTAATCAGCCTAGTAGGTACAAACAGCCCTGAAAATTTCAGCCCAAAAGATGCAGTATTTCCAAAAATCTGGCCTGGTAGGGATAGTACTTGACGTCTTTTTCATGAGAGGATCACCTTCCATAATACATACGTCAGCCATTAAGTGTTCCACTGGGAGATATACTTGATAGAGCTTAAATATCTCTCTACCTTCATCAATCGATACAGATGGCAAACTATCATGTCATTTGTAGCATCAAATATGAATTGGAAGCAGCAAAAATCTTGCAAAGAGTTTGTAGGTATGGATTTTGTTTATTTCGGGGTACTACAAAAAAGTCAATATCTCACCCCCATGTCCAATGTGCGTGCAGACTTAGTACCTTAGGGACTGGAATGTGTGCAAGTTATAGCCCAAAAAGGGCAAGGGTTTGGATTTTATAGCTGTCGCCATTTGCAGGAAAATTTCCCTCTGTCGCAATCCATCAGCAACCAAAAACCATGCCATCCACATTCTCTGAAAATCATATGAAGGAATCTTGTACGAATATGGCTTATTATACATGGACAACTTCCTGATCAGTTGCAATACATTGCAGTGTATAGTTTGCATCACGGGGAAGGTCGGTTTCCTTGTGTTGACTGATTGTAGAAGCCCACTTTTGACATATTTTCTTGACCGTTCAAAGTTGCAAGGTGGTATGTCTGCAGAGAACGGTGAAAAAGAAAATTAATGAAGATATGGACTTGATTTTTCTTTACGAGTTATCTCCTGGAGCAGACAGACTAGGAGTAAGGTCATTTGTCCAAATCGGTTGACTGGAAGGGGTTCAAATTAAGGAAAATCTGTGAATTTCCTGGCTGAGAGGGGGCTCAATGCCCCAACTTCATATTCCAACTCGTTATAACTGTACATGCACGTTAAAGCAAATGAGAAGTCCATAGGTGGTATAAAAAAACTTTTTGGTGAAATTCTAACGCTAATTTTGCTCCCCATGCTCATCCCCCCCCCACCAGAATGGTCAAGAATAACCCCGCTTTTGTATAGATCAGAGGTCATCTTCCTAATATAAAAATGGGTTTTTAATGCAATTTTTACCATATCCTGAAAATAAAAGATGGTGTACCTTTTGCCCTGGAACTCTTTTTAAAGAGCTTTTCAGAAATTCTAACG
Organism: Scolionema suvaense; assembly: GCA_027575255.1. Taxonomy (NCBI): domain Eukaryota; kingdom Metazoa; phylum Cnidaria; class Hydrozoa; order Limnomedusae; family Olindiidae; genus Scolionema; species Scolionema suvaense. The sequence continues at coordinate 3,405 of JAOBRC010284126.1, forward strand.
ACTTTTTTCGAGATTCCCGTCCCAATATCCTTCCGACAAATACCCCTTTACATGTTGAATCGAAACTTATGCCAGACGTATCCCATATTAATGGTGATCATTTTGGTGCAGTCAACATTTTCAAAAAACTGATGCCCATCCCCCTATTAATGAAACCCCGAAATAGCTGACTTTTTTAAAACCATAACAGCTACGTACCTGAAATTTTGCATGAAAGTTAAAAATAATAGTAGGTAGCCTCATGCACAATTTCAGATCTGTACCTTAAGGAACCTGTCCCGAAAAAACCCTTTTTTAATTCATGCATTACTAACAGTACTATTTCTCTTTTACTCTTCATTTAATGCGCCTTTTTCTAATTTTAGTAAATTCTCAATTTTAAAATCCATCAATGAGTATTGAGGGAAAGGGCTATTGTACTGACTGTTCAACGCAAAATAGCAGACGGAGATGGTCCTGAAAGACTGCCATTTTCTCCGCAAGGACCCTGAACATCTAGGGTTATATTGCCAAAATCGAAAATGAAAACCATCAAAATACAATTTTTCCAGATACCACAAAGGAACTTTTGGTAAGTTAAATTCCTACCTCTCCTACCCAAAAACCTTTTAACCAGATCCTACTATTCCTTCATGTTAGAGAGAACACTTTTAATGGCATCGAGGAAGAAAAAAGAGCAAGGAAAAGGAGGAGGGGAAAGTAAGAAAGAATATGAAAAAAAACCCCCAGAAAACAGCAACATACAAAACAAAACGGACAAGCAAGTAAGAAGAAGGAAAAAAGAGAATAGTTTTCAGTAAAACATTTTTGAGATTGGCAGTCAATTCATTTTGACGCTAATAGGCCCATGACAGATACAAGTCTCCATGAGAACGTCTGATGGTCTGGACAGAATTCAAATTTATTGCAGAATGATAGATTCAAACATTTTGGGCGAAAGTTAGTAAGCTGACAGACAAGTTATTACTTTTCATTAGAGACCACAACACGTTTTGTTTGAATCAATTCTATCAACGACGGTTTCTCGAAGAACGGTCTAAATATGGATCCAGGCCAAGAAGCAGCACCTAATACTTAGAATATGGAACCATTAGCAGCAGAGATCGTCCTACACCTAGTACCATCAAACACGGCCGAGACAGTAGGATATTTAGAAAGGAGTGCAATGTTTTCACTAGCCCACCATCAAGTGCTAACAGAGAAAAAAAAGTAAAAATGAGTGGTTTTAAAATATATGCCTACATAAAAAGCAACAGCTTACTTGACAAAAAAACACATTTCATACCCGCTTTTGTAATTTTTTATAAATGTTTATACTGGATATGATAGTATAAGTTTCACTTGCCGTTTGTGAATTGAGTTTGTGCAGCGAGGGGATTTTCGGAGGGCTTCGGGTCCCAAACTGCGAAAAAATCTCCCAAAATTCTCTCTTTTGGAAAGTCACATGATCATACTCTACAGCCATCTTGAGCGAGGTGCTGCAAGATCTCGGTCACCATAGTCACAGACGTGTGAGACAAATAATATTGCTATTATTGTTGTTTTGTTGTAAATGGTTATGTGTAACTAAGTGCTATCTTAAAAAATATCAGCGCCTTTGTGCGATTCACGGTCAAATCTACTTCGGTCCGCAGAGGTACTTCATATCAACTCAGCAATGGTAGCGGTAGCTGTGGGTGGTCATGTATGTGATGTAGCAGCTGAAAAGAAGAACTGTGAAACATATCACTTCAATCTTTTGCTATACCTGGAGCATACCTTCTGAAATCACCATTTACGTTGGATCGCATTTCAAAAAGCCTAATTCGAAAGGGGTATGAGTTTTGTGAGGAATGGGCAATGTTATGCTTTGAGGATAATTTATTTTCGAAAAGGACGCAAAATTGAAGAAATGTCAAAAAACTTAAAACTGAGCGACTTCTAGGAACCGAGTAAGCCCCATTTCAGTCAACTGCACATCTGAAAGATTTTCTTACAGTGCAGTATCTATCTCATGACCTAACACATACTTAGCAGGTGTTTCCGTGCGAGTGACAGAGTCCGCCTCCTCCCTAGTAGTACACCAACCAAAAAAGCGGCGAATAAATAAATAACAAGTCACATAATTAGTGGACTCCCGCAAACTTAATTGAATCTCCACGTCAGATCAGAGGCGAGAATAGCACATAAGCCAAAAGATTTGCTCGACTAAATCACAAAAACGTAATCTAGAATTTCTTGAAACAATAAAAGAACACTAAAACAGCCATTATTGACATAAATTGCCTCCCGCATGCTGAAGAACAACATATTCCCAAATATAAAGTATGGGTCATAATATATGCTTTGTGACCCTATGATCCACGCTTTACAATCCACGCTGAAAACGAAAAGATAAACTATAGCTGACACATTTGGACCCCAAATCTGAAAATTGGCATTTTCTGACTAAATTACCACCCACAAGCGCTACAAGATTTCCTCAGGCACAGCACATGGTTCATAACATACGCAGAGAGGCCCCTATGAATCACACCAAAAATGACAAAAAATCGACGAACAGTTCATGATATCTTAGGAAAAAACCATTTAACCACCTAAATGGCCACCTGCAAGCCATGCGAGATTGTCGAGAGACATGGCAAATGGTTCATAACAAGCATATAGTTGCCTAAAATATTCACACCAAAAATGACAAAAAAACAGATGAACCGTTCATGACACATTTGGCAAAAAAACCATGAAAACAACCATTTTGGGGTGTAAATTGTCACCTGCAAGCAAAACCAGATCGTCAGGCGACACGGGTATATGGTTCAAACATGCAAAGAGTTGCCCAAAATATTCAAACCAAAACTGACAAGACTCGGACAAACAGTTTTTGACATCTTGGGATCAAAAACCATGAAAAACAGCATTTTTCGATGTAAATTGCCATCTGCAAGCCCAACGAGATTGTCCAGAGACATGGCAAATGGTTCATAACATGCGTACAGTGGCTTCAATTATTCACAACAAAAACAACAATAAACCGATTAATCGTTTATGACATGTGTAGAAAAAACCCTGAAAATCGCCATTTTTGGACGCGAAATGCCACCATATGGATCAAAACATGCGTTCAGTTGTCCCTAATATTCACACCAAAAATGACCAGAATTGGATGAACAGTTCTTGACTTATTTGCATAAACCCGTGCAAAACGCCTATTTTCGACGTTTATAAATAGCCACCTGCAAGCCAAATGAGAGTTTTCCTAGATATGACACGTGGTCCACAGTATAACTATTATTGCCCTGTAGTTTCACACCAAAGTTTATAAAAACGTAATGAACAGATTTTGAGCTATTCTTAAAAAACCCTAAAAATGGTCATTTAGGGGCAAAAATTGCCACCTGCAAGTTAAACCAAAATTTTTTCAAAGTTCCGGCTCGATCACTTCTTGTCAATTACAGATTGTCACCTTAACACCAAATTTCAGAAAAATTCATGGAGCAGTTATCCGGGAAAATGTGTTGGTGACGGACGGACGGACGGACAGACAGACGGACAGACAGACGGACAGACCTCATTTTATAGAACTCTACCGCTAAAGCGGGAGTCCAATTAAGATATTTTTTCCTCGGTTTTCATTCCTTGAATCTAATTCATCATCCACTATCCTGGTTGGGCTATTCGATGTATGTTTAAGAGTAGGGGACGAGGCAACATACTAGCCCCCCCCTCCACCACGGTAAATGCCATTGTCCTAATTTTGATGGCAGCAACATCTTTGCCAGACGGTTGACAAAAATTTAGATCTCTCCGATCGTATAAATAATTTAACAATTTTACCAGTCCAAGACAAAAAAACTACCGCCTCAGTTGATTGAACTTAGAATTCTATAAAATTGGCTCACCATGCTAGATTTGAATTTATCATTCAAACTTTTGATAAAAAAACCTGACCTTTGACAAATTCTCATATTTCCGGAAGTACACAATGGATTGAACCCAAACTGGGTGTGAGCGCTCCTGATAAAATAGTTTATAATTAAAATAAATTGAATGTTGTTGCCAAAAACTGACAAAAAAAACTATTTTCAAAAGTTTACCTGGGGGACAAATTTACCCCCTCCCCGACCACCCGAATAGGGGCAAGGCCAGGAAAGGAGACCTTCAGATTTACATAACCGCTTCTCATATATACTTTGTGGTAAGCATCAAATACTTGACCTTTGTATTTTAAAAGTTGGAAGCCTATCACATTGTGCGAATTCGGTATTTTTTGCCACGGATCTACACCGAGCAGAAGTACAACATGATAACTACAAAAGACACTCAAATTTTAGACGACATCGAAACAAAAAAATGTTCAAAACTCACCAGGGCAAGCACCGAGACAGCAAGAATCAGTTTCGTTTTCCAAACAAGTAGCACCGGTATCAAGATCAGGAGGAGGATTGTGACAAGTTCTTGTTCTGATTTTATATGAAGTTCCACAGCTTCCAAAACACACAGACCAACTTCCCCACTCGGACCAGTTCCCATTAACTGAAAGCAAAAAATGGTAGACCATGCTTCAATTGGAAGGACCGTCGCCGAAAACTTTTAGAGAAAACATGAAGTCGAATTTCCATTTGAGCGAATGTCGTAACGATGTGAAGCTTTCGCCGCAGCGAAAAATTTCGCTTCTAAAAAGTTGAATGGCATGCAACTATGATTTTCGCCACGACGAACACATGCAACGCCCATTACTATTACCAAAGCAAAATTCGCTTCCAGGCTCAAATCACCATGACTTTCGCTCAAGTGGAAATCCACATTAAGGAGCTAATGATTTGAGTAAATTGCGGAACATAAAAATACAGATATCGTGCATGAAAGTAAATTAAGTTTCGGTGGTAAGCACTTCTATGCGGCCAAATACCACATACACCGAGACAAATATTTGTTGTCTTTCACTTCTCGAGAACGATTAGTCAAGAACTGAATCTTCCTGCTGCTGGCAGACACAATAGAAATATTTCAGATTAGGAGTTTTTATATACTAAGCTGTTGTCATCCGATTAGGAGGCAAGCTATCAGTTTTAGCAAGTTCAACAAAAAATAGATCTTCAATAAATTCAATTGAAGATAGTCCCATTAAGTATCCTGTCCAATGTCGTCTGTAGTGTAAAGAAATCCTTACGTTAATACACATCAGCTCAAAACGCCAAAGGGACAACTAGGATTGGCTCTGCTCGCTGTTGAGCTCCTCCCATCTGCATGTTGACATGTTAACATGGTATTGTAGAAGAAGAGCTTGCAGGGTCCGATAAATGATTGACATGAAATGTATTGTGTTAATGAATATACCCTTCAAGATTACGCAATTGTGTGATTTAGAGGCTCGGAACTCCCTTTGAGCCCATGAAACGGCACTTCCACAATGACACAATAAATTCCGGGCACATTGAACTGATGCAGACGATATTCATGTCATCGATGTTCTGATATGTGGAGAACTAATCCCAGCTGCTGACATAAACCTTGGTGCTTCAGAGAGTAACGTGCACTCTATAATAACATTAATGTTAGCCAAAAACAGAATTGTTGGCAACGCGCAGCCAGCAAAGATGGCACGACCTTGACGATGCTAGCTGCTAGGAGCTGTTGTTGAGAAAGACTTACTGATAAGTTCTGAAAAATATAATCTTATGATAGAAATGTAATGAGGAGAGACCCCGTATTATGGGCGCCCAGCACTCAACCATACCCAGATGGCATGCATAGTATGAAAAAGAAATGAGCATTATTGTTCGAATGCGAACTTTTAGGTTGACATAAGCGAGCAACAAACACAAGACTGTATGTGGAGTTTCGATGCCACACTAAATGCACGAGATAAAAGAAGAAAACAAGCACAGTACCTGGACATGGACTAGTTGCACAAGGTTCCAAATCTATGTGAGATTCTCCGACAAATCTTTCCTCACATTCGGACACATCGACAATAGAAACACTATCACGGATGCAGTGTCTAGTTCTATTTCTTGAACTATTACCACAATGACCGTCACATGGACCCATCTCTCCCCATGAAGTCCATTCTTAAAGAAACATAAAAAAACATAGAAGGAAACTGTGATGTTTACAATTTTACAAAATTTGTGATGTCAGCAAAATCTCAATAAGATTAGGTCCCAGGGCACACCCACAAGGAAAACAAGCTCTGGTTAGTAAACGTCTTTGAAACTATGCTAAAATAAAATGCTGTGATACTTCTGTGAGAAGATCATGAAATTTGTTTTTCCCCAAAAGCTAATAGCCAGATGCTAAAGGATCGCATAAACAGAACCACTATAACAAGTGGCCAATTACTGGACTGACGCAAATTCCATTATGTGTTGCCTTGCACACAGTAATGAGACGCCACAGGTACATTCCAACCATAACACATGAATAATATAACGACCAATGCTACTGATACCAACCAAGACAACTCCAGAAGACCGTTTTTCGCATAAAAAGTAGCAGCCAAGGCAAACCAAAATTTTCCAGGTGTGACATTCTTTACCAATACATTGACTTAAAATCTATTACCAAAAATTGCAAAATGCTAAGAAACACGTCTAGAGATGCTTTCAACAAACCACGTATGGATACACCCAAGCAGAGCAAGAGTTTTCCGATCTAATAATTAAGAAAGCACAAAACACTAACTGTAATCAAAGATCAGGTGCTACCAATGTATATGGGAGACAATAGACCTTTTCGCAAATCGTCATCAAGCAATGCATTGTGGGATGGCCAGGGGGCATATTAAAATTAATGTTACAGTGACAAACGCAAATCGTCTGATATTATTACCAATTTTGCTGCCAGCAAGCACTTACGCCTCTCCTGTAGGAATTAAAATGATCACCTTTGAGACTTTCAGCTAACATCTTAATGCGATTTGCCCCTTGGCCATGCCACAATGCATCACATCATGACGGTTTGTGAAAAGGTTCATACTCCAAAGAGTGGCAGGTGATACCTCTATTGACAGGGAACAACTCTGTCGATGAACGGACAGGAAGCATAACAACGCTACTACTGGTCTCTAGCTTTGCACAACAACACATAGCTAGAAAACAGTTGTGAATAAACCTATGTAAAAATGACCCTTTCAGCAGATCAATGACCACCTTATTCTTCTCTCGACAATTCGAATTGAAAACTTTGTTTTAACAATGGATTTCCTTCTTAACACCATATTTCAGAAAAAATACAACATTGCTTACAAACTGACAACCTTTATTTTGCAGAACTCTTTTAGTAAAGTGGGAGTCCAACAATGTAGCACTATCAGGTATAACACCTATCAAGTACCATTAATCGACTATTACATATTACGTTCCACCCATTACTACACCTATCTACTATCGCTCATTGATTATTAAGTGGTCAATACAAAGGCAAGGTATATAGATGCAAATTTGAAACATCTCAGAAATCAACCTAAGAATGATGCTATTATACTTACAAAATTTTATGAACATTGAACTTTAATTGGATAGTGATTGTTCGGAATGTTTCACACAAGACCATGGGAGGAGAAGCCACTAACTAACCTCCACTAACTCTGTAACCATTGAGTATTATTACAAGTCCAGAGGATAGTAATAATGAGTTTTTCTGCCCAAGATCTATTTGTTTTACTCTTAACAATTGATTTGTCGCTTTCATACATGTATGAACCCTAAAACTCAACGTTTGATTTTTGTAATTTATGCTAACTTCAACAGGCCAAAGAGGACTGAACCATTATAGCTAGAGGCAGAATCGAAAAGTCAATTGATGCAGAATTGTTTGTTCTTTAATCAGATGGCCTATTGCTTCGCTGACGTCATTCCTTTGATAGAGGATAGCCTAAATTTTTTTCTCGTAAAAACTGGGATTTTCTGCATGATGTACCTATTAGCATGCTACATAAACCATAACCGAAATATTTCCAACAATTTATCACAAGTCTCGAACAAAATTTTGGCAAACAAGTTTTATTCACAAAATAGTAGGGACAGAAAAAATTAAGGGTTGGATTCCCCTACAAAATTCACTGAAATACGGCAAAATATGAAAACTAAGAACCTAAGATTCTCCTTCCTAAACTAGCGCAAAGATTTTAGAGCAGCTGCACAATTTCGAGTAATATTATTGTAAACATCTTGATTACCAGCAAAAAAGTAGGGTTACAAATGCCCAGAATTTGACACACTAATTTCATTGGCACACTATGTGGCCCAACGTCTGTTAGACAATGAGGAATATATACAAGCTTAACTTAACCATTAGTAGAATGGCGAGCACCTTACCTAGACAATCCGGGTAGTCTTCGTGATAGCAAGACTCATTACGAATGGGATCACCAAGACCTCTGCTAATACATTCACTATCATTGGTAGGAATTCCATCAGCTACGCACGTACGATTGGCAAAAGAAATGTTGCGGCCACACTCTCCTCCACATGGTGCCCATGATGTCCATTCAGTGTAATCTGTAGAAGCAACGGTTCAACAGATTAAAGTAAGTGCCAGTTTTCGTACAGGAAACTTCTCTGACATAGGCTGAAAATATGTTTTCAAGTGCTAGAAACAGGTCCGTTTCAATGCTGCTGGATTAAAGAAACAGTTGATTTGTTAAAAAAACATATGCCTAGTTAAATGAGCTGTGAAGTTATCCTGAGTTTGACAAGGAATTACAAATTCAACAGGAAGTTGCCTGTATCTTCAGCAATTTGGGCTCAAGTATTTCATATTTCGCATACCGGCAGATTGGCTGTAAGCTTTGAGTAGGAAAATGTATTTTGCAACTTCTTCCATTGGAGAAAGAGCTGAAAGCAATAAACTTGTGGCACCCGATCATGGAGCAAAACTTATTTAACAAAAAAAAAAATACCAGAAATGCATTAAAATAATAAAACGTAGCACGTGAAGTAAAACCAACAAGTATGTGAAAAACTAAAGCAGCCGGCAAAGAGATCAGGTGAGCAAATATTTTGGGGTTCTAAGTCCTCTTCGGAGGATGTTTTTACCTGAGAAGGAATCTTCATGCCCTGTCCGTCTAGAAGCATTAATGCCCCAAATATATCCCAACTTTTGTTGCTTTCCTAATTAGTTTCAATATGTGGTCATGATAACTGCATAATTGGCTATGGAGAGATACTTATTGCTACAGCAAGAAAAACAAATCTTTTATAGATTTTACGCGTCAAACAAAGTTCTTCACAATTTTCACAGTAGCTAGACAATAACTATGGCACTGCTTTGAAGAAATGTTTTGCTTTCAAACTAGACAATCCAGTTAAAAGAAACAAGTCAAAAGACGGCAAGCAAACCACACTTTGCTTGAAAAAATAATCATTGGCAGCGCAGATTATTGCTAAGCGAAAGCAAGGCATATGGTATATCGTACGTAGTACATAATACACAATGTAAGCTGCATAGGTTTGCATACAGGATTTTGATTTAGAAATCAGCATTGCAAGAAAAACTTACTAAATCAAGTCGGTTCAAGTTTTCATTAAATATCAAGAGTCACTGGGCTTCACGAATCGACAACAAAGTCAAAACCGTTCACACACGTAGAAATGTAACAGAAGGAGAGCCGTACTTCAAAACCTATCTGGTTTCCACATAAGTACTAATGGCAAACATGCGCTATAGTTCGCTGCAAACATGGTTCGGGATTTTTTTTGGCTGAGAACCTTTTGTAGATATAATCAGGGTTGTCACTGTCTTTGAAGACCGAAATTCAAGGCCAATTCAAGGTTTTTGTTAATAATTTAGCCAGAATTCAAGGTTTTGTGCATTTTTTTCAAGGTTTTCACACCCTATTAGAGAACACAGAAAACAAGACTGTTCTCTCATTATTGACTTATTGCAAAGACATGTTTCAAAATGCATAGTAAAGAAAATGAGCCGCTTTCTCGTCCCAGGCATCCGGCAGAGATGGTACTGCAACAGCAACATGAGATTCTTTTCTGCGTTAATCATCCCATTTTCAGTACGTTTTCGCAAAAATTGTCCACTTTGCTGCAATTTTGCTTTCTTGGCACTTCCTTTCAAGATACAGCAATATAGTCCTTGTTCACTGCCATATCTGAGTGAAAGCCAGAATACAACTTTTGCGAAGAATGCTTGATATAGGGAATTCAGCAAGTAAGCACTGGTCTAGTTTCAAATGATCATGATATAAGCCATTACAACACTTTATGCTGAACTTTCACGTTGTTATTGCCAGTCGACAAAGGGGGGTATGGACTTCAAGGAAATGCCGTAAATTGG
>JAOBRC010284237.1:0-21311 GCA_027575255.1 Scolionema suvaense
CTCGCTTTGATGAAATTCGCTTAGCGAGAGCCGAGATACCGAAGCGGAACTATCAAGTTCAAAACTGCTTGGTCGTAATTTTCTGCATGACTTAATGAATCTGTTTACCCAGGCTAACACATGAATGACAATAGTCCAGCGTGAAAATCTACTGATTTCCACGATAGTACTGGGAATTGCTGTGAATGAGGCGTTGTTGATCTTTCGTTTCAATTCTGGATCGGAATCACTAACATCATCGTTGAGGTAGCTTGCTGGCCACTGATCAGCTTTCTTACAAAGAAACTTTGGTCCGTTGAAATATTGATGATCTGGCGTCATTTCGGAGAGGGGTAAGGCGCGTGTGCAAAAATCGGACGGGTTTTGTTTTCCTTCTACGTGGTGCCATTGTTCGATATCGGACGACTCCCTGATTTCAGCTACTCTGTTGCTCACAAGTGTCTTGAAACGGCGAGATTCATTTCGCAAGTACTGTAGGACAAGTATTAAGTGCTGTACCAGATAAATCATCCACTGCTCGTCACGATGACATTTTTGATGCGTGCTTTGAACTCGACTACAAATTCTATCCACAATAACAGCGACCCCGAGAATAGATAAAGCTCAAGTTTAGGCAAACTCTGCTGAACAACCCACATCATTGCGGTAAACCCTGAGTCTAATGAAGGAAACGAGCCGGACTGCAGCATGGCTTCGTAAGATAAGTTGTCAATCCACTGATCAACGGGTGGAGAGGATGGTCTTTGCGGTCTTCCGAGAACTGAGTGAACTCGCGTAGCGTGGGTAGATTGCTTTTATGACAAAACAACTGGCATATGTACATTGGTTGTATTTTTGTTACTGACTAGGCGAGGGTCAGCTGTGACAGGATTACTAAGTTTAGATTGCTTTTATGACAAAACAACTGGCATATGTACATTGGTTGTATTTTTGTTACTGACTAGACGAGGGTCAGCTGTGACAGGATTACTAAGTTCATGTTGACCTCTTACAAGACGAGGATCATAAATCAGAGACGAGCCAGAAATTGCCGGAGCACGAACTGCATGGTCACTACTGAAGAGGTGAGGGTCAGCTACAGCAGACGAACTAGTAGCACAATGACTTCTAACGAGGTGAGGGTCGTCTTTCATAGGAGCACAGACAGCAGGAAAATTACTGGCGAAGTGAGGGTCACCTACAGCAGAAGCAGCGTCGTTAAGACGACGATCAGCTACCAAAAGAGCGGGATCTGCGAAGCTACTGCTGACAAGGCGAGAATCAGAAATCGCAGGAGCACTAACTGCAGGATCACTACTAATAAGGTGAAACTCAGCTACCACAGGAGCAGGATCTGCAAGGCGATGATCAGCTACCGTAAGAGCAGGATCTGCGAGGCAAGTCCTGACAAAGCGAAAAACAGATATCACAGGAACACTAACTGCAGGATGACTACTGATGAGGCGAGGGTCAGCTGACACAGGAACAGAATCTGTTAAGCAGATACTGACGAGGCGAGAATCAGCTATCATATGAGCACAAACTGCAAAATGGCTGCTAATTTGACGAGGGTCAGCTACCACAGGAGCAGAATCTGCCGAGCAAGAAGTGACGAGGCAAGAATCAGCTAGAATAGGAGCACAAACTACTTGATGATTTTCTAAACTCTTGTCAACACTCGCACGAAGCAAACTCTTGATTCGTCAGAAAATTCATTGCTAGTTTGATCGAGAAGATCCATTAACTCTTCATGAATGATTGTCGCTTGATGTAACGTATTACATAGCTCCTGATCCATGAACTTCAGTTTAGTTCTGCTGCCTCTATCAGAAATAATCTGCTGTATTAATCTGATTCGTTTCGTAATTGACTAACGTTTTCCTGCACGTTGGCGTTGGAGACTGTTGATGTTTAAAAAAAACAACACAATATTGCAAAACAACCTGAAATCACACCACTAGCCATACAATAAATAATTTTAGGTTCTTGTTTTCTGCATATGTGAATACTGAGTGTGTGATAACTCTTTCTGATGGTTCTAGAACTTCTCGTTTTCTGCTCACACTACTTCGTGTCGTCTTGCTCGTCTCTCTTGTCACAAACTGGCTGCTGTCGAGTCATGCGAAAAACTTCCTTTCGTCAGGAAGGTGTCATTAAGTATGCTCCTAATCACCAGAACTAGTCATTTACTAGCCAACGACTATCGCAGGTCATTACAGATATCGTAACACCCCTCGCATGGATTTAATTCGCAGCTTAGCTTTGTTGCAATAGGATTCAACGTTCTACAATTACATGGAAAAGGTTGCACTTCACTCTTATGCAATACCATATAAATTTCCGATTATGTATTGATGATACTTGACTCGTTCACAGCTCCGGTGTTATCATACCATCTGGGTAGAGCTGAGTCTTGGGCCCGTAAAACATGTTTAAAGCCAGAGCTGGTCTCTCAAGTGCCGGCGCCCAGATGGAAGTCTTCCTAATAATGCCGGAGTTTCTTCTGTTCCTCGCTTACCGATTTGTCTAGTTGCTATGTAACCATGTACTTCTTTGCTGATTTATTCAATGAGGCATCCTGCCTTGTCATTTATTGCATTTTCTGGGTTGTTGTTTGTTGTTTTTTTTTTTCATCTGTCCTACCATCGACATATAACCCTGCAAGAGGGGGGAGAGTCTTATCACTCTCTGCTGTTTTAGCTACTCCTTTGCGAACTTCAGGTTATGTTCCTCACGGTGCAAGTCATGTTCTTTGCTCATCATATATTACACATATTTGAACCCGTGATTGCCTGACACACGTTACCTCAGTCAGTATTTAAATATCAAATTTTTCAACTTGCAAAGGCTGTGCAGAACTGTACTTATAACTCAGTACTTGCATGATATGATTTCAGAGGTTTGGTCCCATTGCGCGCGGTAAGTCACATCAGGTAAAAACTGCTTTAAACTTTGGCGCCAAATATTGGAAAAAATATTATTCTCAAATTATTCGAAATAAGATCTGAAATTGCCAACTCACACATGACTAGTCACGCCCAAACCGATCTGCACTGGTTTCTTGTATGATGTGACACATACGGGCCAGCCATAGTAACAAGTATTAGATAGACTTGGCTTTTCATCATGCAAATAAGGAAAAGGCTCTTATTGCAAATGTGCCTCGCTCAACTGTGAGATGAAAGCTACTTTGTTATTTCCAGAATACCTGAGTTTTGCTGGTTATACTTGGTACATCTGAGGTGTAAAGACAGTTTCAAAACAACTTTGTAGAGTTGCAGGGTGGCTGGTTACGGCCATCTTATGTGTAGCGAAGGACATGCCAAGGTCGACCACAAGATGTCTTTGTAGCTTTGAAAAGGACATAAATGATGCACTGACAGTAGCTTCCACCACGTTTCCCTATCTGAATCACATAATGGGCACTCGTTTTGATATGAAACTCAGTGTCGCCAAGTTTGTCGCTACTAGTCTCCAATACTATTGCTATCGTGGAAAAGTTGAAGCCCCCTGTGCTTTTTTTTTTACAAACTAGAAATTATTGCAGCAGTGTCACTATGTACAGTCGAGTCCAAGGAGCCATGAAATGTTTCCTGATTTAATTTCCTGATGCGATTCGAAATCAAAATGAGGATACAGTTTCCACATTGAGGCCGATTTAGTTTTTCAGACGTTTCCACTGAAACAATGCCTCCTCCACCAAGGAGCGACAAGAAACAAAGCAAATGCTATGAGAGCTGCTCCTACCTGTGTATATGCTCCTGTCTGTGGATCCACGGAGTTGACGGAATGATTGACAGTCTGACGGTTGTCAACTGCGGGGATCATTTGTTGCACGCGTTCATATGCTCGCCATTGATCTGTGTGCACGGTAGTGTGTGGTCGGAAAACACGACGAAATACCGGAAAAATGGCATTTCTGCTCCTATCTCTGGTGATGGATACGCAGTACCAACCTGCTAGAGGCTACCTATTCGTACAAATCAATGCCGAATTCTTGTTTCGCTGTAGACAATGTTTGATGCTTCAAAAAAGTCTGGAATTACATTTTGCTATCGAGGATATCAGGAAAGAAAAGGCGGACTTTGTTAGCTATTTTGTTTTTTAAAAACTTTGTTATGGGATCGCCATTACTTTGCCACTTTGAATTCATTTCTGCCACTTGAATCCAAACTTCAAAGTACGTCCTGTATCCACACGGCGAAGGTTGAATCATTTAACTGAAAAATCTTTATGGAAAGGAACATTATTGCCTCTAGGACTCTACATGTAAAGTGTTTCAGCCAGAGTCACTGCCCAACGAAAAGATATCTTCATCTTGATGCTCAATTATTGAGTTTAGTTATTCACCCCTAAAGTTAGGTCTTGGTCGAACCCTTATAATTTCAATGCGCCGAAAAAGCAAAAACATTACATGTTGATTTATAAGCATATGAGACCTGTCTTGCACTTCTTTTCTCGTTGAATAGAACTAATTTGGTAGTAATACAACAAATTATTTTTCCCATCATACCCCCTAAAATTGAACTATTTAACGCCATAAGGTAAAACATATTTGTTTGCCATTGTCCAGCAGGAAAGTTTGTTTGAAATGAACGAAAGATACTCAAAAACATCAATACTTTCACCACAAATACATATTAGAGTAAACTCTAATTCGCAGAATTTTAGATACTTTTAATACAAATTTGTACAGAAAGACGTAGATAGAATTCGATCTTTCCATTAATTCCGGGACAAATAGGACAGTGCTATCAAAGAATTTCGATTTCACCACACGTTACCTGAACCTTTCGCTTGTATCAGATTTTTCAGAATGGGTAGATATTTTGGTCAAGCAGAAAGATCAGTGACATTCAATCTAACGGGAACTGCATCGTCCCCATTCCCTGTGCAATTCAATCATTTATTAAATCGCGACCCAACCCTAGCCTTGAACATGTCATGAAACTTCGTGACTTTTCCTAGAATCTATTCAGGAGTATGTTTCTGCAAAAAATTTTTTTTTCTTTTTTTTTTTGGGCCACCCGCTACGCGTGATGATGTCATTGTCATAGTGCAGTATGCTAAATTTGACGTGCCAAAAGAGGAAAACGGCTGAAAATAGTGCTAAAAACAAATCTTTGGAACAGTATACCATTATATTAATGGACTAAATGATAGAAAACTCCATTATTTTGAGATGAAATGTATCTTTATCACAATTTTCGAAAATCGACATTTTGGCATTTTTTCAAGTATGTGACGTCATTTTGATGACGTCAGCAAAACTTAAGTGACGTCATCGATGAATTAATTATGCTATACATATCAAGTTTCATTAACACAGGTCAAGTCGTTCTGAAGTTATGCAGGGGACGAACTTGATCCGAACAACTATCGTAGTATTACATAGAATAATTGTATTGGTAAAGATTTCTGTACCATAGTTCAGGTACGCAGGTCTTCGAAAAAGCTACAGAACCACCGATAATTTTTTCCTGCTCAAAAGTATAGTCACGAATACTGCTCTCGTAATGCCCGAGTCTACTTGCGCTTTGTTGACATCAAGAAAGCATTTGATTATCGGAATCGAGGGTAAAATATACAATGTTATCACTAACATGTACACTTCCACAACAAACTCTGTTTTATGTCTTGATCGGCTTTCCAAAATATTCTCTTGTACAATCGGTGTCAAACAAGGGTATGTGTTAAGCACATTGGTCTTGAATATTTTTGTGAACTATCTGCACTTACAGACACACTTAAAGAACCTAACAGATGCAGTTTCCGTTCATGACAGAGCCTTAGATTGTCTACTATTCACAGATGATTTGATTCTATTTTCAAATACTTCTGCATCTCTTCAAAGAACTCTTGACAAACTTCAGGATTATTAAAACAGACACTTACCAAATTGTACGATGTGTCAATCATGTCAACACTAGCCTCGGTTTCATGAACTGCAAAATTGATCAGCCACTTAAAAAAATGAGCCTTTTGGCCCATTTCGCCCGACCTTCGCGTCGTAAATGGGTAATTATTGTATACAGCGAATACCATTTATCATTAGCACATCGCATGAAATCGAGGCCGGTGTTGACAATTGGTGCATGCTGGGATATATCGGGAAGTGTCTATTCCTGGAAACTTCGTGTAAACGTGGGAAAAACTAAAGTATTGATTTTTAATCCCGCTGGACTTAGGACACTTTGATTCGTGATCACAAGTACCATATAAATAATGCTGAAATCGTAATTGTTAGAGAATATAAATACTTAGGAATAATTGTCTCTGCATTTGGAAGTTTCAACACGGGTATAATGAACTTAATCCTGCAAGCCTAAAGGGCCTGGTTTTCTATTCGATCCTGTCTAAATAAGTCTAACACAAAAAGTAAACCCGATCTTGCTATGCGGATGCGAAATATTCGCAGATTCTAACCATTCAGGAGTGTTCTATCCGAACAGAACAATAATATTTTCAGTCAGAATTGGAAAAATTTCAATTAGGAGTGCTTAAACAAATCTTATAAGCACCAAAATGCGCTCTTGGCTTGTTGGCTAGTTATTAGTATTTGAAAGAATCGGCAATTGTTGCGAAATTAAGTCACCGGTTAATCGTCCTTGTGTACATCTCAACCTCTATACCTCTACTAGCGAAGTTCAAGTTAAGAGCGCATTTTGGTGCTTGTAAGATTTGTTCACTGGAGGTTGAGATGTACACAAGGATGATTAACGGTGATTAACGCTGTCAGTCTGAAATTTTCACCAGTTATCCACCTAGTCAAAAGGGCTATTTTAAGCTATTTGCATTAGTGACTGAAGACGAATTTGGAAAATTATTTTCAAAACTACAAAAAAACTATTTTTTCTTTTATGGAACGTTCACAAAAAATAGAGCATTTTGGTATATAAAACATGACATATGTGTTGATCTTTTCATGAGCGGCCAGTAAAGGGTTAAATACTTTTGAAGATTTTCAAACATGGACAAGGTCAGACTAGTGTACAAGGGCTTCCAAAATGAATTAGATCTTGATTCTGTAGGTCAAAAATGTGGCTATCTTTAAAAAACTGAACGGGGAATGGGGGAATGGAACGGGGAATAGAATGGAATGGCATGGAACGGGGAATGGAATGGAATGGGGAATGGGATGGCATAGAATGGAGTGGAAAGGAAAAAGGAATGGAATAGAAATGGAAATATTTTTGTCACTTCATATCCAATTTTGTTCTGTCCGATAAGTCATCAAACTGTGAAGAGTAGCAGGCTTAATACAATCCCGGTCAAAATATATTTTCACGCATGCGCGTTTTCGCCATGTTCTGTACCACGAGTACAAGAAAATAGGTCGACAAGTACCGAGCCCCAAAACAGGTAGGCTGGCGTTTGATTGAGAGACCTACTACTTCTGAGAAAAAAATCATGTTTTAATATTTTGGGGGTATCTACAGGATGTGGTAGGGCGTGGTTTTAGGGCGTGGCTTGGGTGTGGCTTGGGTGTGTTTTGGGCGTGGCTTGGGATTTTTCAGGTAATTTAGAGAAGGAAGGGCGTGCAATTCGGTCTACTATTCGGTCTTGCTAGAAACCGCACTGAGACTGTGGACACAAGTTGCTAAACACCTGCAAAGGATTTCTTGAAGTGCTTCCAATTCAAAGTGCTTTTATAAGCAAAGGTCGTAAAGTGAATTTTGTATTTTGGCTAAAAAAAGTCTTTTGTCCGGGATTGTAGCTACTGATACTGTCCTGAGCAGAAATGTTTTAAAACTTCTACCGGCGGGAGTGCAGGACGTCGATGCCAGAGAGTAATTGACGATCATGTACCGTTCCTATGATGCAGTTGATTTTCTGACAAAACAGGAAATGTATTATGTGAAAAACTAACAGCTGCTATTCTCAAACAGAAATAAGGTTTATCCACAAAAAAACTGCTTTCTTTTCTCACAAAACACGATGTGGGGAGTGTAAAGGTAACGCATGAAATAGATATATAAAATCATCATGAACAAACAAGCTTCTTCTTTACAGAACCATATATACCCTCGTTTCTCTAATAAACCCGACAAAGTCGTAATGAACAATGGAGCGGTGCGTAGTAAGACAATTTAATACTCTGGAGGATTGGTAGCAGAATAAGAGGAGCTGTGGACTTAAATCATTTCAGCAAAACTTCGTGACATGTAGCAAAAGAATTGTTAGTGGAATTTATTGACCAGAAATGTGTTAAGATGAAACAAGAAAATATTTCCGATGCTATTGAAAACAAAAAACAAAACTAAGAATAGCATAAGGGCAGGGGGGCTGGGGAGTAGCGAAAAGTCTTAATAACTTATGATACAGATTATAAAAAGAGTTGAATATAGTAGTCAAAAAAAGCATTAAAAGAGATGTTTTCCTTAATTGTTACGTTCAGATTGTAAATTGCTTATTAATTAATTATTTATTAATCATTCAATACATGGGACTGAAAATCTTCGAGCTTATAAATTTGGAACATTTTGTATTTTAAATTAACTAACTACCAAGTTTCTTGCAAACGACAAATTGTGAACATTTTCACTCTTGTCCGAAATGTAAGGCGTCCAAAATTTGGAGTATTTATTGTATATCTTTTTGTATGAATTTGTGTATGAACTACGAGAAGTATCTAATAAAGTGAGATAACCCATTTCTATCATAATTGTGCACAAGGCGAGAGTAAACTGTTACTGTGCACAATTATGATAGAAATGGGCTATATTTTGTTATAGATGAGTGCATACGCACATTTTTGTTAGCAGACATCTGTATAAACGTATATAGCTTCAAATATATAACTTGAACTTGAACTTGAGCTGTAGTACATTTAAACTAAACGATGTAGTCCTAGATTTACGCAGAAAAGCCGTTGTGTCCCGCCTGAAGAAAATCTGACATGTTCTAATTCTCCATCAGTCACTTATGCCGAATTTCCACTTGAGCGAATGCTGTGGCGACGCGAAGCTTTCGCTGCAGCGAAAAATTTCGCTTCATAAAAGTTGAATAGGATGCAACTATTTTTCTTTCGCCGCGACGAACACGTGCAGCGCAATACAATAACTGCGCATGCGCCAAAGCGAAAAAATTCGCTTCGCCGCTCATTTCGCTGCGACTTTCGCTCAGGTGGAAATCCACCTTTATGGACGTTTGTGTTACACCACACAGCTTCGGAGTTTCGATGGAGAGCTTACTAGCTGGTGGCCATGAAATGGATTGGATGGATGAATCATGGTGTTGACCTTCCCTGACATATACCCTGGAATCATCGGCCAAACTACGCTGACTGAGCTTCATCTTGCTGTTTGTTCTCATAGCTCTCTGCATAGTAGACATGAACAAGTATGGCATTAGCTGGCACTTCATTTTTTAAATTGTTGTATACTTTATATTGTTCATTTTTCACGAAAACGTGAAGTTTTAGCTCCTCAATTTTGGTTTTTAATATGGTTTCAACATTGTCGAATGGAGTACTAACGAGAACTGTGTTGGCTTTCCCATCAACTGAAAGCCACTGATAGTATTTTAGCTCAGAATTATCATTGTCTGAATCAGTATCATCTTCACTAGCGCATGAAGAACTTGATGACGAAGAAGAACCACTTTCATAGTCGTCAAACGATACTGACACAGATGGACAACTTTGGCATTTACCTTTCATGCACACAGCGCTGCTAACATCACAAGCATACTCTCCAGCTAACACTTTTACAGTGATAGTGATCTTAAGATCGAAATTCTTCATCTTTCTGTTAATGGCAGATGCGGTGTTTGGTTCGCGGCGACTAGTTTCTAGTCTACATAGTGGGTAGAAATTGCGCTTTTGGAACCAGCGTGCGAGTGGCCACTAAAGGGTTAAGTACTTTTTAAGACTTTTAAACATGGACAAGGTCAGATTAGCGTACAAGGGTTTCCAAAACTAGATCTTGATTCTGTGGGTAAAAAATATTGGCTAAATGCAGTGAAGCGCATCTTAAACTGCGCTGGTAGCACTAACTAACACTTTTACAGTAATAGGGATCTTAAGATCGAAATTCTTCATCTTTTTGTTAATGGCAGATGCAAGGAGAGAGATTTTTTCACAGATCTCACAGGTACAAGATTCGTGCGGAGTTTGATTGCTGAATTTAAATTGCTTCCTCTTCCTTAAAAAGTCGTACCGTTGTCTAAATGTCAAGTCCTTATTTTCAAAAGAATCGGAAAAAGCTAGGGATCCTTCTACTGGAATCTTGTCATTAATGATTCCAAGCAGCTCCCGAATGGTCCATTGCGAATAACGTTTTTGAGCGTATTGCTTTTGGCCGTGTACCTTTCCAATGTAGACATTATCTTTACGTCCAGGTGTTTGCCGTGAAATATCTGCACGGTCTAAAAACTCCAAGAGCCACTCTTCTTCATCAACCGAAAGTGCAGTTTTGTGGTTGTCCACTTTCCCTTGAAATCGAATCTTCAAATGTTTTGAAGCCATCAGTTTCTTTATTTTTTGTTCCGATACTTTTTGCACCGTTCAGCATTGGTGGACTTGTTGTCTTTTGTGGGTCGTCCTCTTGCCATTTGGTCAGTACGTAGGCTTGCCTTGACAATATTATTTTACAACTTACTAGATCAGACTACCATTATCTCCTTTTCCTGAAAGTAAACATTACTAAAATTCGAACGCCAGGATTCGAAATCAATTAGACCATTCGAATCCAAAATTCGAAATTTCTCAAGCATTCAATAATGGTGAAACGTCTTAAGCTCAACATTCGATATAGTCCACCAGTTAATGTAATCCTGTTCATATTTTCGGTAAAGTATGCGTTATGCAGAAAAGTTTCCGAGGAATTCGAAAATCATGTTGCCATGTTCGGATGTCGGAATGTTGTTGTCTTTAGTGAGAAATGACGTCATCGTTACATTGTGTCATATTTTCAACTATGGTAGTACCAATTTTGCCACTTACCCGCATGTACCGATAAATTTGTACCCATCTTGGATCATAGGATAGTAGGAACATAGTTTTAAAGTTTTTGCAACATTTCTTGTTATAAATGCAGTTCTCGTGGCACATGTTGACGTCACAGCAATGAAGTATGACGTCACGACTTTCTGAAACGTCGGAATAATATTCCTTGTTTAAATTATGGAGTGTATAATGTAATGATATGGTAGGCCCGTGATAATAATTAATTTGACATGCATCATCAATACTGCTGTCTTCTAAATATCTGCCCAGTGTTCGACATTGGGCAAATACTACATGAAGTTCGCCTTGGCGCAACACATAGGATTTCATCATTTCTGGACTCGAATTCCGCAACTTTATGGCCCGCTCATATAAGTCCAGGTCCAAGGTAATGATAGTTTTCTGGCCACAGATGTGAGTTGATACGTTTTGTGCTAATTTAAAACCAGTCTATTGCATTGAAGTCATCTGCCGGACCAGCAATCAGTGGAAACAGCAAAATGTTTGCCTGATTGCGATGTCGGTCGCCCCTTGCCGCTGTAGTAGAGTTGTAGGCAGTTAGGATGGAATAGTCAGAAGAGATATTTCATTCAGTAAGAACCGCAGGTCGGCAAGTGCTTTGTTTGGAGAGAAGAACTTCGTGTCCATATTTAGGTCTTCTGACAAGACACTAACGCGTACTGTACGACCGTGAAATTTATTAGTGGCGGAAACATCCATGGCTGGCGCATTTTTGCATTCATCGGGAACTGTTCCTTCAGGTACTTTAGTTAGTTCAACTGGGATTTCGTCATCGATGTCTAGGCCAACGCTGAGCTCAGTAATTCTGCAAGGTTGTAGTGCTGACTCTGTTGACTTAACAAATAGCCAAGGTTTGAGGAATGGCCGAAAGCAATTTTAAACGAGCCTCTGTTTCAGTATGCCTTAAAATCTGACCACACTTTGGACCTGATTTGGCATTCATCAAGTAAGAGTTAACCTCAATTTGATCTCCAAAACTGTTAGGCAGAAGTTTAGTAGTTGCAGGCGAACGCGGAATGTAGAATGATCTTTGATCGTTCTCTTCATTTGCGATGGCTGTTTTAATCTTCAAGCGACGCTGACTCCTTTATCATGGAACAGATCAACTAGGCCTTATCTTCGGCTGTGCTGTCGGGCAGCAATAACAAGACCTACAAT
This sequence comes from Scolionema suvaense, assembly GCA_027575255.1. Classification (NCBI taxonomy): domain Eukaryota; kingdom Metazoa; phylum Cnidaria; class Hydrozoa; order Limnomedusae; family Olindiidae; genus Scolionema; species Scolionema suvaense. Next base: position 12,107 of record JAOBRC010284237.1, read on the forward strand.
TTGTGGGTTCACATAACGGCTCCTAAAAGTAACTACTTCTTCATCCTTTGGTTTATAAGATGGTATTGTAAATACTTTTGGAAGTGGAAACCACAGCTTCATCTCTAAGTCCATAAAGCACACCGAATCCACCCGATATCTACTGGACTAATTTTAGCAGTTCAAGAGGTACTTTGTGAAGGATATCTTCTGATATATCCGAAGTCTTTTCAGAATCTCGAACAGCTTGTAGAGCTGCACACCACATGACCTTTGCAACATTTAATATTTCTTTGATGTTAGTTTTTCTTAGCAGAAAATGCGTGCTTGATACCTCCATCAAGAATAATTTCTGAAAACCCAGCGGAGCACACTTTTGTTGACTTATTGCACTGAGGCGAATTTTCAAAAACAAATACACCTCACATTTGCGTACAGCAAAATAGCATGATAACAACTCCTGATCTAAAATAGTTGCTTTCCGTTTCAGTAAGCACTCTTCCTCCAAACATAATAGGTCTTACATCTCCGTTATATTCCTGAGCCAACATGAATCCTATGGCTTGTTTACTAGCGTCACACATCACAAGAAATGGCCTATCAAAACGTGGGGGTACCAAAACAGTGGGAGCACACAATTTCTCCTTAATGTAATAAAAACCAGAATCACAATCTGCTGTCCACGAAAATGCAACATTCCTGCGCAAGAGCTGAAAAAGAGGGGCTGCAAACTCTGAAAAATCAGGAATGTACTTACGGAAGAAAGCCGCCATACCAAGAAAAAAAGACTTCAAATCAGAAACATTCTGAGGAACACGAAAATCACATATCTCAGAAACCTTGGCCTGCTGGGGTTTAAAACCTTCACTGGATACAATATGTCCCAAAAAATGGACCTCACCCTTCAGTAACTGACACTTCTTGAGATTAAGTTGAATACCTCGATTACCAAGCGTTTCAAAAATCGTAGTCAAATGCTCTAAATGCTTACTTGTTGACTTAGAATAAACTATGACATCATCAAAATAAGCACCTGAAAAAGCCTTAAAATCTCTCAGAATAAAATTCATAGCCGCAGCAAGAGAAAAGCTAGCATTGCACAAACCAAAAGGCATAAACTTAAACTCGTACTTCGAATCACCGTACACAAAAGCAGTCTTCGGGATATCCTGTTCAGTCCTGTTCAGTCATCTTAACCTGATAATACGCGCTTTTCAAATCTAACACAGAAAAACAAGTGGCATCAGGCATTCCCTCAAGCCACAGCCACAGGAAAACTAGTGGGCACTGTCCTCTTGTTTAAAGCGCGGTAGTCCACACACAATCGCAAACCTTGATTCCTAGCCTTGGTAACATCAACCAAATTCGCGGAAAAGGGGGAAACAGAAGACCTAATGATTCCCTTTTGCAACAAATCCTGAATCTGAGCTTCAATCTGAGCTCGAAAACTGTACGGCAACCTACGAGTGGGCGATACAACTGGGGTATCGTCCCACAAAACAATCCTATGCTCGTAAGGCATACTGGGTGGCATATCAGAAGGACGTTTAGAAATTTTATGTTGATAATCGGTCAAAACCATACCTAAAGTAGAAAGCTCATAATCCGTGAGAAACTCACCCACGTCTAAATCATTAAGATGACACACATCCATCGTTTCAACATGCAACTCCTCTTCGTTTGCCTCCTAGGGTATAAAATGCGCCACTCGTTCTCCCTTTTTCAATTTGATATCGACGTCACCTTTATTTACGATGGGAATTACGATTTTCCTGGGCACACTGTCGAACACGAAGTCCACGGCATTAATATCTTCGTTATCGTCGATGGCATTAGATTTTAAGGTAACTTTACCAACGTGAAATTGCAGTTCATTCCAATTAGCAACAGCTCCCTGGATGAACATACAGCTGTTTTGCGGAACAATCGATGTACGAGCAAACTGAACATACGCAGATACAGGAGTTACCTTTTCTTTGTAGCACTGGACTTCAATAGTTTGACTTCCATCACGTGGTGTGTAACTTAGAGTCATTTCCTCATGATCAGTTGTAATTGACTAGAATTTGAGCTCCGTGTTCTTGCCCAGTATGTTGGTCGATATAGCGTCGCTGATCAGTATAGGCTCATATTCCAGCGTGTGTTGTTTCTTCTCCTTGCTCGTTAACGTCAAATTTAAATAGGCTAATCCGTCAAACTGAAAACTCGATCCATTAACTCCGATTCGCATTTGGTCGACTGGCTGTAGTGGAGGCTTGCATGGCAGTTTATCAAAGTAGCTACGTTTCATCAATGTGAACTGTGAGCCACTATCCAACAAGAACGGAAATTTCTTCTGTGCGATTGTCACCTCCACGAGCAAACGTTCAGCCGGCTGAAATGATTGAATTTGACTCTTGCTGACAATTGTGTTAATTGCTGGACAAGTAGTTGCTGATACATTGCTCGCTGTTTTCTTCTTAGGGCAAAAACGAGCCACATGTCCTATTTTACGACACAAGAAACACTCCTTTAACCGATGGCACTGTTCGCGAGAGTGACCGATCTTACTGCAATGCTCACATGTTGTTTGCTGTCCTGGGGCAAGGAAGTGTCGTGTCGCCAAGGCCTTACCTGATAACAGATGCTCCGCCTCCGCAATGCGGGCCTGCTGCCTATTCGCTGTGCTACGGAGGAACATCTGAGGACCTTCGCCACTTTGTTTGATCTTGCCCCCGCCAAGATTTCTTGGCAAATTCTGATGCAATGTGATTGGTTGAATCGGTAATTTGATTGTTAGGCGCGATAATTTCGTGCACATGTGGCACGAAGTCGAAGAGTCTTGCCTATCCTGAAAAATTTCTGTTCTTTCTTATACGGTGTTTGGGTGATGAGGCAAAATTATCTCCCGTATTCGCCGGGTTGGCTGTACTGTGTGTGGCAGAGCCACAAGGAGGAGGAGGCAAGAAGGTGAGGTAAACACGGGGACTCTTCGAGAAAATAGGCGTGAAAATTGAACATTTTTACAGTGGGGTTAACTACAACCCCGGACAAAAGTAAGTGAACAGATTCATTTCATGAAGTGACTGTTTCGCATTAAAATGACCTTGCTCATCGTTTCATGCTTCCCCCTACCTTCAATGTTGGTGTTGGTTTCTACACTAGTATTTCATGGTGAGTTTAAGGAGTGTTCACCACATTTATGACCTGTTGTGCAGGTAACCACATTGTGATATGCTGATGAAGGTACTGTCGTGTATCCAGTGTCTGATGGAAATTGCCATAGGACATTTAGCTATATCTCAAGTCAACATTGTTTGGGGGGAAGGGGGGCTTTGGTGGCGCTAAGAAGACATTTCCTAAAGGTGATATGAGCGACAACATTTGTTCATTGTACTTTTGTCCGGGGTTGTACATCTTACGTGCGAGAATTACGCAGATATCACTTGAAATCTTAGGTCGAATAGTGCTGATGTTTGCTGCTGTGGTGAGGTAGGTAGGCCTGAGGGCTTACTTTTATCTTTCACTGTGCTATATATAGAGAGTTTTAGCAGAAATACACAAAAATCTGTCTGTCGAACCTCTGGATGCAGTCATTGAGATATTTCAACGTTTCTTTGGCTTTATGTACGAGTACAATGAAATCATAAAGATTGGGAGATTGCTTATGGTCTTCCGCGGTTGTCAACGTTTGACAGATTCTGAGGCTATATTGGTTTAGCTCAACCCAAACCAAATTGTGACGAGTTGGTGAGCAGAGAGCTAAACTGCTCAGCTGCCTGTTTAGCCTGTCCCTAGCTACCTATCTGTTGTTATTTTTCGCCTTTGTGTGTACAAAGCCCCATGAATGAATGCCATACTGCATAGCTTGGGATGCCATTGTCTTGCATACTGGCCGGATTGTTGCTGTCTTGATATAAATAGCTAGTTTCTTAGAGCAATGCATTTTCGTTCTGGTTGATTGAAATAACACATCTTTTTAGGCATCAAATGTTTAACTTAAGATCTAATTCAGCTAGCTATCTAGGCGCGTACAGATGATAGACATGAGTCTAGCTATGCCTTTCGAAGACGGGAAATTTTTAGGTAACCTTATGATAGCCTATAACAGAAACCATTGTTCATGTAAATTGCAGTCCTGTGGATACTAGCCTGCTTGGGGGATCATTCAAAAAATTTGATTCCAGTCATAGTCTGCTCACATTGGAGACATGGTGCCTTTATCAACATCACATTATCTATGTCTGCTTTGATCATGAGACTCACAGTGAACTCACTTACGTTTCATCTAAGCACTAGTATAGCTGGGTCCGGACTCCAGATACATTCAATCTCCCATGCTTCAATTTTCTTCTATAAATTTCATTCTGGCTGGCTGATAAATAAAGTGCAGCTCTGATGAGTTAGACGACTTCGAATTAGTTGTAAAATTAGCTGGACAAATCAATCTTTTTCAAAAACAGGATGCCAGTAGAAAATCTTAGACAAAAACGTGGTTAATAATGCCTCAGACTTCTTGCAAGCATTTTCATTTGTAACATAATTCCCAATGCACATTTTGTTGACTACCACTATGTTTTTATATGAACCAGTGGAGCTGAGGCTCTTTCTTTCTGAGGTTTTTTTTCCATTTCATCCCCAGTTGTTCTGAATTTGTAGTATCACAAGGCAATACAAGCCTGAAGTTCAGCAATTTCAACAACTGTATATATTCTCTATACAAATCATCAAAAGTTACTTGTAGTCGTCTTCATTTCAGATGTTGTGTTATTACGAAATTTGAACTTATTGAATTTGAACTAGTGTTGTTGTTTTTCAAACTATACTCATGATGAAACTCAGCCTTTCCCTCGATTCGAACTGGCAAACTAAACTGCACCTGATGCACAGATTGCTTATTGTCGCACACAGAGGCTTGATGGCCAGGCTAGATCAAGATTGATTGTTCTTAGTTTGCAGGCAAATTTTAGGCTCGTGTTCTCATAAAATTGCTCTTGCAAAAAAAGTGTAATTAAGCTGTTCTGAACTTCACAATAGGGCAGACAGCTGATGAAGTTGTACATGCTCGTAAAATGCCTGGTATTTTTTTTTCACACAGAATTATTGACTAGCCAGTATATGCATATTGGTTGTATGCCTAGCACTCAGCCAGTTAAGCTTCAGAAAAAGACTTTGCTCTCTTAGGCCTACTTAGAATCTTCCGCATAGATTACCGGAAGCCATACTGCTGTAGCATCCAGTTATCTAACTTCAATGAGTAATTGAATCTAGCTGCAATGAAAAGTAGTTTCAAGAAGCAGCATGTTCATCCTGAACAAATGATTGATCAAAACAAGATGTTAATGATATTTGCCTTTACTCCTGATACAGTTATACCCTACTTATAAATTTTGAACAAGTTTTTTATCAAACTGTATTTTTGTTCTTAATTTTTGTTATGAAGCTTGCCGTCAGTTTGTTCATGAATTGTTCTTAATTTGTTGGCACGTTTGGGGCTTGTGCTCTGTAAAAATCTTCTTAGAAACAGAATATGGTCACTTTTCTTTTGCCTTTGTACCGCTTGATGACATTTAGTACTGATCAATTTTCCCAATAGATAGGAATACTCAATCAAAATTATGGTTCATATTATGCAAAAGCGAGTTAATGCAGATGTTGTGGATTTGTTTACGTTACCTTCTATCAAATCTTTCCCGTCACCATTAGCTCAGTTCTTTACTTACCTGATCAGGGTTGCCACAGGAAATTAAAAACAAAATTCCTTGACTTTTTGTTGACCATCATGAATGTCTGTGAATATGTAAATAAAGATCAGAGAGCTATGAAAAAATATGCCAGAACTATGAAAAACACAAACTATATTTTATAAGTGTGATAATCAATACTTTTCATCACTAATAGATACAAACTTTAGAGATATTTCATATGACGTAGCTGCTATAGTGCGATAAATTTTACCTAGAATATAAAATCAGGTTTTGCCCAAAAGGTTTCCTCGTATGGAGTCATTTTTTCCCAGATTTTCCAGGTCTTGTGGCAGCCTTGCTGCTTGCATTCTCAAGATTTGCCAAAAATTCTGCTTTTGATGTGCTTCCAAAAAGGTTTTCATTTATTGGTGGTGCCATCTGCGTTAGTTGATTTCCTCGATTGCGTATATATACTTTGAGCGCATGTGAATTAAAGTTCATGAAAATTAATTCATAGAGTCGTTTCATGCCTGCTAAACAATGTTTGCAAGATGTGTGTTGATTCCTGTCACTGTTTACCTGTGAAAGCATACACATTTATAGTGTCGTGCATTATTCTTTACATTCAGATGGATTCTGTTTTAACATTGTTTATTTACGGCCAACGTTAGTCAAGTCCAGATGGGAACAGAAACTGTTTTAAAATTACAAGTTAATATTTTCGAGATCCACAAGTTCTGTGAGGAATGATGTCGGTCTGCACATTCTCTCTTTAGTCGCATTGCCCAAACAGGAATGAGGTTGCATTTTTAACTTTCTGAGATGTTGTTGAGCCTTGTTGCCCTCATAGAGGTTAAGTTAAGAGAGGTTTTGTTAAGTCACCATGAAGTTTTTTCTGTTTTGTGTGAGATCGTCTTTATTTTGTAGTTATTGTTTACGTTTACATCACGTCCTGTGGCTTGTAGCTACTGTGGCTGTGTCTGTTCTGCCACAACAACAAATTTGATGTTACCCGCTTAATTTGTACCACAGTGCCTGATATCTCACTCAATTTCACGATACTACTTTGCCCCTCAAAATGGTTTTGTTTTGTAGTTTATTGTGGTAGTATGGACCATGCTCTTTTTTTTTTACCTTGTAACGTTTCGAATACAACTATGTTTAGCTCTGGTGCCAGGTTACCATGCCGTGGCTGAGAATGCTGTACAAGCATTGTTTCGGGTTCAATTCCCGACAGAGCTCTTCTAATTATTTGTCATTATTGTTATTTCTCACATGCTATGAAAACTCTACTATCAAAAGACTGTTGAAGAATCTTAGATTCTTCTTCTCGAGCAGTTGTTTATTACTAATTGTAAGCGCAAGCGAATGGTTATGCACCAAGTCATAAGTTTTGGGAAGAGACTCTACTTCGTTTTGTTTTGTAACTTGCTGCAGTTACGTCAATGATCTTTGCTACTGTGAGCAGACCCTGCCTCTTGAAAGCATTTTTTGCACTTCTTGTTTCTATTGCTGCTACAATAATTTTAAGCTCTGGTGCCTGGTTACCATGCCGTGGCTGACAATGCTATAAAAGCATTGTTTCGGGTTCAATTCCCGACCGGGCTTGTCTCGTTGTTTCTCCTTGTTGCTAATTTATTCTACACAGTATGGGCTATCGGTTGAACATAATATGAACGCTCTACTCTCAGAAGAATGTTGAGGGAATCCAGATTTTTCTCCCCTTCACAGAAAGCTAGCTAACTAGCTAGGTCTTTGACGCCATGCACATTGGGTTGAAGATAGGGCTGGAGAAAAATATGTTTGAAACCACGTGGATAGGTCAGGGTTTTGTGATGCTTGAATTTTTTTGCACAACAAAGAGCTGCCAAGTTTTCATACCTAGCTGGCCAGTGACTTAACAGTGCTGAGTGCGATGGGAGGTGAGTGAGTGCTTCTGCGTTGATCTGTTTATACCTACACGTTTTATACCTACCCTGAGCTGCAGAAGGCGAAAGTTGCTCAGTCAGACAGGCAATCAGTAGTGTCTGAAGAAGTGCTGACCTTAGTCAAATCTAAGTTTGCCCTATGGATCACCAATTCTCCTGTTCAGAAGTTTCTTCCATAGGCAGCCATGTTGTTTGTTTGCAATTCTCACGAGCCACAGTAGTGGCTTGACGGTCATTCGATGAGCAAAGTTTACATGGCGTTTATACGGTGGTTTTACTCTCCTCCTTTTGACAGGTTCTGCGAAAGTTAAAGCATGAAATTTACGATCTTCATGAAGGTGCGAAGACTGTGAGTGTAATTTTACTTTATGAATCACCTAAATGTATCTAAAATACTTGTTACATGAGTTGTATAGCTGATATTATACTGCAACCTTGTTCTCTAGTTTCTCCCTTGAAAGGATGATTTTGTCGACTTTGCTCGAATTGGTTCTGCAATATTCGAGATAGTACATGATGGTAGGCAAGCTACGATTGCGACGAACGAAGGAGCCCCGCCGCAAGAGGGAGATCTACTGTGTAGTCTCAGCATCGTAGGTATGACTCCTGTTTTTACTTGAGCTGCTGGCCATCCAAATCATTATTATTTGTTTCTTTTGCATTGATTTTTTTTTAATTAACGAATAACTGAAGTGAGCTCAATAGGAGGATTTAAACCAAAAACAACACTGTCACTGTCCGATTGAAGCACAGCAGCGAGCCGAGCTAGCCGAGCTAGCTAGTTAGCTATCCAGCTAGCAAGATACTTCGAGCGTTCACTGCGTAATGGCTGCGCGGTTTGGCAGCCATATTGGTGTGTCCTTTTAAATGTTTGATTGACGTATTACGCTGCATGATTATCTTAATTCGCGCAAAGTTCTCGGACCGCTCACGGAAAATATCGGCTAATGTTGCCAGATGTTGTTATCTGAGCACAGAGACCAGGGAAGCAAGCCCCTCTATGCGAAGAACAACATCTGGCACGAGGTAACCAAGGCCTGAATCGCACTGGCCAATTTATCAATACGATCATCGGGTTTTGCTGTGCTTGCACTATTCGCGTGTACAGGGGCTGCCAGTGGGTTTTCTTGAGCTGAGGTTTTGATTAACTCAACTAGCGTTTCCAAATTGTTGTTTCCAGATAATTGCAGGATGCGAACGTCTTTTCGCGTGTCGTCGTCCAGATTAGCCATGACGTGGTTAATAGCGATGGCCTCGACTGATTTTTGATCGTACAATCCGCATAATTCCTTGATTGTAGAGCGTAATGTGTGGACAAAAACATTGATGTTACTAGATGGTCTGAAGACAAGAGCGCGAAGTTTGGTTTCTAATGTCCGTTTATATTCCTCACCTGCGAAAGTTCTTTCAAGTGTTCTTTTCAGCTGTGCATAGGTGGCTTCGGGGTTGAGATCTAATTCTGCATGCAACAAAGACAAAACGCTGGACTCCGTGCATACCAAAAGCATGTTCTTTTTCTTGTCCTCCTTTACTTTAAGTGCTTCCAGCTGTGCTTCAAACATTGCGATCCATCGTGTGAATGAAATTTCATTGTCGCCTTTAAATTTTGCGATGGTCGGGATTTTCGGCATC
>JAOBRC010284238.1:0-13672 GCA_027575255.1 Scolionema suvaense
TCAAAACCCTAGTTACCAGGAGGGAAGCAATTCGTACTGATTCAAGTCAACCGAAGAACGATATGATCATCTGAGAATCTAGCAATCGAGTGAAGTGCGATAGGTATCGGAGCACGCTGGGAGGTGCAGAGCTATATTCCCTGTGCTTCAGTATTTTAGAAGTAGAGTAATATGTCTAAGCCAGGTGATGAGGATGCATACATGCTGGATTGCCTTCAATATTCAGTTCATTAAATCGCAAACAACAAAATTCTGATTCTTAGTTATGATGAAATTCTCAGTGGCCTCGGCGATGAGCTCCTACAATGATTTAAGAATTAATCAACAACTTAAGCCTGCATGCTCATACAATCTACCACAAACAAATATTTATGCTAAGTATTCTCAAAGGAACAATATTTTATTAGCGCAAGAAAAAAGTCTGGACGGCCTTTTCACAGTGATGATCACCCAAGTAAACTATATCCTGCATGCATGAGACCTGATATCCTTTGAACTTTGCAATGTTCCTCTGATGAATAATAAGAGAAACGATCATATGAATTTGATAACAATTATGTTAGCCATGTTTGATGCTACTCCCTTGATCATGATTTGATCAAGTGCAAACCTACAGTATTTAAGTAAGACAGATGAATAAAACAAGTAGCCTCCGATGCAATTTCATTACAAGGCGCATGACTCAACAGCACCATACAATTGGTAAAAGTTACATCTAAATCAATGTAAAATTCGTCATAACCATGTTATAAGCACAAAGCTTTTCAACTAAGAAGCCATCTTCAGGTGCAACAAGTAACATCAAAAACTCAAACAGCACAATTTATACTTCTACAAGTTCTCATAAACTTTTCACTAAAACATTTATTATATCTGCTAAATCACTTGAAACTCATCAGGAATGTAATCAGGGAGCATAAAAACTATTCAAACAATAGCAACATAGCACTAAACTAGCTAGGTCACACAGACACGCACATACAACAAAGGAGGTTTCTCTATATAAAGCTATTCTGCAAAGTACCATGTGAAGAATAAAGAAGCAAACAAAATTGCATGAAGCAGATGGAACAAAACTGCATGGAACATAAGAAAGTTATTTACCCTTTGAATGACTCTGAATGGCTTTGTGCCTCACATTTAAAATGCTGAAAGATGCTACATCAAGCAGGAGAATTCCGATCACCTTTTACCATCTACATATCAATCTGAGATCAGATAGCCAGATACTGTGGAACTCATGTATCAAGAAGTACCAACTACTCCGATACCCTGCGAAAATTTTATTGGTGCTGTATTAAAGTGATCAAGTATTAAAGTGAAACAAGAAGAGTCCCATAGCTGGCAAAGCGTCACCAAAAAACACAAAAAAAGACCAGTACCAGTTCAAGTAGCCAATGAGCAGGTTCTAGATGTTCTAGAGGCTATCTCTTGATTAAGGTACTGTACCCATGCTCTATGAAAGACACAAAAACAAACACCAGAAAGGACAACAGGATTCAGCTTCAGCCTTTTCCCACAAGCAGCTTCGTATAGTATCTACACATAGAGCCTCCCACCTCCAGGGTTCTAGCCACAGTTGGCGGCGCCGCGTGGCACCATCCGGCATGAAAAAGTCTTCATTGAAGTTACTTTCTTGGTTTACTAATCTTTAACACCACCGATATCTTCTCAGCTAGCATCAGATATCCATCATGTCGTACACTCCGCATTGAAAATTGTTTTCACCTTGAGTTAACTCAGTCTCCGCATACTTAAAGGGGGTAATGAGCGATCAATTAGCGAAATAGCTAACTCTTTTCACTCACGACAATTCATTGACGCTTGTCAGACTGACGTCCGACATATAAGTTTCCATAACTCTACTTTCTCTTTCGTTTCAATGTTCGTTTTTTAAGAACAGCTATTACACTTTCTGTGATTTTACATAGTACTTTTGGCATTCTGCTTGTAGCTTAAAAATGCTATCTCACAAAAAATGATGAACGTTGTCTTGATATTGATCGCTGTTATGGCAGTAAAACTTGCATTATTCTGGATCTGTTACCTTGTTAATTTGCTGGGTCTACAAGCGTAGCAATGGTCGACAAAATACAGCATACTTAGTATCGCTTAGTAGCGAGCAATAGACGAATAAGCATTGATGCTCTATAATTATGCAGTTCAAAATGGCACCAGCAGCTGTGCAATGCACTGGCCAGCAGGAAAGCAAGAGAAATTTGGGGACCGTCGGTGAACAAGGTACTTCAATGCTGGTTTTATTGGGGGATGCTTTTATAAAATTATATATTCCGCCGCTTACAAAAAGTGCCAACCGATGAAAGAACATGTGGAGCTAGGATATTCCAAGGAAGATTTTGCTTGGGCAACAAAAGGTAGCTAATGCATCGGAAAAACTGTTAGCAAACGTGGTAGGTAACAAAAAGAAGTTAAACAGACAAAGACCACAGTCATATAGTTTAGTGATGTATCAATCAACCAACCCTGATCACTCATATTTGTCGAAGGCAATGCAGTCCTCAAGACCTAACAACCTAGCATAACAGAAATTACTCAAAAAATCCTTAAATATAAGATTGTTCAGAAAAGCAAAAGCTTTCACAACGCCCCCGTACAACCCCCAGTTGCATGTCGCTTGCATGCTACCTACATAAAATCTCAAAAAACTGTCCACCACTAAAAAGTGTATAGCTAGAACCCTGCACCTCCCCCGTCTCACCCCCTCCCCCCCCCCATCCCGAAGGTCTTCCAAGTACAGCTTTCTACATTTGTATACAAAACGTCTCAAGGAGGAAGAAATGCAAATTTCCCTCAGCTTTATGTGCTGAATGTCAGAGCTTCAGACCCAGGGAGAAAGAGAACAGATCTTTAGCATAGGACTACTTTCCTCAGTGGCTTAAGCAAGACAAACTTTGGTAAAAAGAGGCAAATAAGGAAAGGTAGAATATACGTAAAGTACATTTTGGGCAACAAATCTCAGAAAAATTTAAATTGTTCAATTGGTCAACCTTGTTTGTTCCATTCCATTGTTCCTACAGTAGAAGATGCTCCCTGACATTCTCATCATACAAACTATTAACCAGACTATTTAACCAGTATACCTATATGTTCAATAAGCCGCATATGTGATCAGAGGAGATAACAAGATATGGCTGATGATGAATGCTTCAAGACATTGATATTTGATATGTAAACAGTCTGAGTAACACGTGGTTCTGGTGGGTTCTATCCTGAATGGCTCTGTTCAGCTTTCATGAATTTAGATCAGCATGCATCTTAGTAATAGTAAGATTGAGAAGCTGAAGGATAAACTTACCTGAAAATAAAAATGCACTACAATAGCTTCCTGCATTACCAGCCCCAACTTTCGAGAGAACATGTTTCCAAATATCGGACGATGCCTTCCCAAAATTCTCTGAAAAGTGCCCCTTCCGATTACATGAAACTTCTCTCATAAGCATTTTTAAGAAAATCAGAGTCAAATTGGCCCTTGTCTCCCCCTTAGATCCTATCCTCGATTTTTTAAATTGGCCCCAATTACTAAACATAATTTCATCCACAGACGAGTTACAAACTTAAAAACACCCCCAAAAAGGGAACAACTAACCAAACTTACTGACCGTACACATTATAAATCATCATCCATCGTTTTCAAAGCAGTTCTGCCACTAGAACAGCGACTTGACTTCATTGCTCCAAGAAGAATAACGAAGAGTACAACCAGGCAAGCAATGACAATCCCCACAATCGCACCCGTGCCCAGACCACTTTTGGAATCAACTTCTGCAAAAAGAAAAACTGAAGATTTTAGTAGAATCTATTTCGTATCTAAAAAAATCATCCCTGAACAATACAGTACTAACAAAACAGAGTAGTAAGAAAGATGCGATAACAATTGCTAACCCCAACATACCAGCTTTTAACAAAACGGGTTCCATTTGCACAGAATTGTTTGGACATGAAAATTCAAATAAAATAAAGATAGCAGTGTCATGCGATATAACGCCTTTTGCTACTCTTAAAGTTTATCCAGAAGTAGCTTGAGAGATGTTGGGCAAACAGCGTCTGTACCAGAACACCTTCTTACCACTCAGTTTGCCTATGAAAAATATACTGGCAATATCAAATTCGTCGGCTTACGACCAGTGATCTCAAATGGCTTTATTGTCACCCGCAATATATCCAATAGATAAAAACAATGTAGGAACACAATATCAGAAATAGAAGCTTAACGTACAGTCAGTACAATAATACCGATAAGTAATATGCTCAAGCGACGGAGGGAAAACTGTACCACATAGTCGTGCATTACTAATCAAAATATCCTTTCATGTAAGATTTTTGCAAAAAGAGATCAGTTTGTCCTACTTATCGAGACTTAGTATATAAATTTGGAAACATAAAATCACATTTTACAACGCATTCATGTTATATTTTTTTTTCATTTATTGCAATGCAATGTCTGCATCCTCAAAAAAATAACAAAAGCATTCATTCGAATTTCCTACTTATCCAAAGTTTTTGTCTCAAGAGACTTATCCGGTGTATTACTTAACCTACCTTCCTCATTGTGACATTAACGCAGGTGTACTATTCACACACAGTCAATTTCGCACATGACAGCAATACATTTTCTCGCACTTTCAAATTAGTGCATAATCTGTTTTGTCAAAAAGACATCCAACCAGTCCATAAAAAGAAAACCTCCACATACGAATTCCCCTTGAAATGATCATACTCATTCATACGTCACAAAATGAGTATCTGGAGTTTTGCACACCATCCTCGCTGTTCCTGCCATCGATATGTTTCCATCTTACTAATAGGGAGAGTAAGATGAGTTGTTTATGCTCCTCAATGCACTTGCTTATGGGAATCCATCTCTCTTGGTCAGGGTACTTTTACTACTTGGGAAAGCGAATGCTCATTAATTCAGATTGCTACAGCCTTAAAATTTGGTAGAAAATATATACGCAGATTAAAATGTTTCGTAGGACTCCACACCAAAACTATTGGGAGCACTGTAGAATTGCAGTAAATGCTTTTGCTTACTAGTCCGAAAGATTGCATTGCAAGAAATAAAATTGTTGAGCGTGAACAGTCGTCAGATAGGCAACTGATGACCTGTTCTTAGGTACCACCTATTACGTGTATAATTCAAATAGTTGTGACTAATTTGTTTAGTAACTGTTCTCTATTTCATCACTTGAATAAATAAGATAGGATTTGACTTGACTGCAACTGACCAAAAGGAGGTAGCGTGAAACAGGCCCTTCTTTCAAATTTATGGATTATGGACAATAAAACATGGAAGCAATTCGTGCACTCTGAAATTCGTAATGAGTAAGCTAAGTTTTTTCGCCTGAAAAGGATAAGGAAGTCCAAGGCACTGAAGAAAATGCTCATTATTTGGTCGAGCACTAATTCTCCGGGGTATCGCTTATGGAGAGTATACTGTATCACTTACCTTCCTAAAATGAAAGGAAAAAGCCATACCTTTGAAATACTTCAACATTAACCATTGAAGTTTTTTTCTCCTTTTTTTCTTGTTTTTCGAGAAACCTTTTCGTAACTACAGCATACACGGTTCAAGAGCAAAAACCTAGCGCTCATGCTTCCCATACGACCAACAATTAAACGCTCAAGTACAAATATTGAAATTGATCATAGATAAATTTATGTAGAAATGTAGCTCACTTTCAGGAACAGAGTAGACAACAGACATCGAATCACCATGCACTACAGGCCAATAGGTAGAATGTAACTCTGGAGTTACTGTGAAGGTGTAGTTACGGCCATAACGTAGCCCTCCTGCACGATACGCTGTGCGGGTGAATGTGCTTGTATTGGTACAGTGAGAGCCTGAGGGATTATCCTCACAATATTTCAAAGAATACTGCAAAGCCATGTGTTCAGTACCAGGACCTAGACCAGGAGGAATCCATTTAACATTGACATAGCCACCCAATTTGTCCGCCTGAGAAAAATCTGTAATTTCAAGATTCTTTACTGGGCCAGGACGAACTAAAAAAGTAAATTAAAACATAAATTGGTGCAGTTGGTATGAGGCAAATGAAGAACAGGAGCAATGCGTAACTAGCAGAAAATCGTTTTGAAGTTTGATAACAGGTGAGAGCCAGTGAATAGTCTATAATGTAGCAAAAAAACAGCATTACCAACCTTCCTACAGAGGCATCCTTCCACCAGCTAATTCACAAATAAGAAGTGAAAGAGTCTTGACATTTCACACACAGGCTTTACCCTAAAATGTTTTTCAAGTTTATAGTTGGATTTTTAAACAACTCTGCCATATTTTTCAGAGAATTATCTGACTATGGATGTACAAAGAATGTCCTCTGATTCAAAAACACTTAAAAACTCATCCGTCTACAAAACACTATATCTATTGGGCTTCTCGTAACTGGAAGGGGAAGCAGATTCTGTCTCCATCTCATCTCAACTTGAGTGAGAACCGGTTGGTAAATAACTGCAGCAAACATGCAACAAGCCACTGGTAGAACAGAAGTTCTAAATAGGAAGAGCAACATGACAACAAAGCAACATCAAATTCATTATTGACACCAATGGAAATCTTTGGTTGTAGGGTATCATCATTGCGACGTCATCAAAATGTGACTGACAATGGACGTTTTGAACAATCGCAAATGCTGCTCCAGCTTAGATGGCACATGTTGGAGAGTAGTGAGTCCACATTTCACGGGCAAATATGATACTTTGATGACGTCACACGTTAGATTTTGCTTTAACAGCTTGTAACAAGAACACCTGCTCTATGGTCCATGTAGCAAATCAGAGAAATGGTATACATCAAAATGTTGATTACATAAATACTATAGAAACTAGACAGGTTTTATAACAACCTTGATTTTGGGCTAGCCAGAAGCAGGACGCAGCAGCCAAAAAATGTAGACAAGGGCAAAGGAGAAGGCAAACTAAGTACATTCTGTCTACAACAAAATCATTTCTTATGTCCTAAGCAAAAACGATATGAGCATGCCAAAGAGGTTACACAAAGTCTCTGTTTTAAACAAAAAGAATGCACAGCTCAGCAAAATGCAAGTCAATATTATAATATATGAACGCACTCACCAGTACCAAAGAATAAAGAAATTTTCGACTTTTCACCATGGCCCATAAGGCTGACCGCATACACAGTAAATGTATAGATTCCAGTAACATTCAAGTCTGTAAATATCTTTGCTTCGAGACCCCGAGCATTAGGAATATTGAAACTAGTGTTCACACCATCAGGAAATGTGACTAGCAGTGTATTGTTGGCAAGGACGTCATATTGGCTGATCCAGTGCACATATATACTTGTGCGGGAAGATACCTCGGCTTTCATATAGCGAATGCGTTCAGGGAGCGCTACAGGATAGATACAAATAAACATACAACTTTCACAGTGCATGAAATGATAAGCATAACTTCAGTTGTGGTAGACACTGCAGCAAGCAAAATGTTCGTTCACAGGAGAATTAATATCCCCAGGAAGCCTATGATGCTACCCCCTCTAAACAGGGTAAAAATGATTTGATAATGACATGGAGTTCCCCCCCCCCCCAACCTCTTTAATTTCTAATCTACTATAGCTATGGTAATGAACCTTTACGCGGGCAGAGAGCATTTAAGCTGTCCTCTGACCTTATAAGATTAGCATTGCCTGATGATGGTATAGAGTAGCACCGAAAGCTTACAAAATTTTTGTCTTCTCTTGTGGCTAAAATCTTAGCTAGAGATGAATATATTCAGTTTGTCTTTGGTACAACTAGTACAGAAGTTGTCAGCTGGTTATGCTTTTTATAGAGCATTTATAGGTTAACAGTTTTGTACAGAAAAATGCGTGTATGTATATCTTCATAGTAAGCTTGAATTTACTACAATATATACTTGTGTCTCTATTACTTCAAAATGACACTGGAAATTAGCAGCAGAAAACTTTCCGCGGACAGGAACAGAAGATTTCCGTTCTGTCACGTTTCTGTCGGCGAGCATGTTCTCGAAGCGGAAATTCCCTTTTTTCATACCCAACCTAAAAGCCACCAAAAAGATCCCTGCAAACATGCTGTCCCAGCTACTGTGTTTAAAAGCGCTTCCAGTTCATTTTAGCTTTGAAGATGCATTTCAAGCCGTAAAGTTTCATTTCATAACTATAGATTGATTAGAGACAAGTGAAGCATAACGGATGACTGCACATAAAACACCTGAACTTACGACACAGACACAGGTGAATACAGGAAGAAGTTTGAGTATTGGCATCCTTTTCTCAACATCTTCACTCATCAGGAAAACCCAAACAGGATAACAACTGTATATTATATAATGGCAAGAGGTTTGGCTGTCATACAGATATTTCAACTCGCAGTTTCTAGATACTGACTTTCATGAGGACGTACTAGCTGTTAGAATCAATCCATGGTAAGGATAAGCATGTCACAGGGAATATCAATGCACTTTATAGGATGTTTCAGGTGCATAAGTCTTACGCTTCAACAATGGCTTACATACAAATACCTATTTCAAGCAGTACCATTTTAAAGTAAGAACACTACAGTAAAACCTTGAGCCTTTTCACTTCCTCAAATTCGTTTTTTGGCTTGCTTTACCCATACCTTGCACAAAAGGGCTATATATCAAAATTTCTTGCCTAAGTTCATGCATGCCCAACATAGCTACAGAGTGTTTTTACATTTTCATCTTTGTTAATATTCTTGTTTTTCCAATATTTGTCAAATTTTGGATAATTACACCTCCGGACTTGAAGCAGATACTTCATAAGGATCAGCTTCGTCCAGGTCTTTAGGTTCTTTGAATTCAACAAAAAATTGAAAATTGGTTTCTGCTCCTTTTGGCAACTGCTAAAAGGTTACATCGTTCCAACTATGAACATCCATTACTTTACTGCCTGTGAACTAGAAAACATTTTTCATAACTCTTCCGGAAGTTCTTCAAAATTGTTCTGAGAATTTCGGATGGCATGCTTGATTTTATGCAGTTTTGTAGTGATTTAACTCGAAAAGGCACAAAATGGCCTTATCAGCTATTTTAGGGTGAAGATATCCAAATTTTGAAAAAAAGAACAATGCTCCCGAGAACATATTAAAACTCCGGAAAAGTCACCAAATTTGAGCCCCAAATGTTTGTCCGCACCAAACATATCTGCAGTAGATGTAGGGTTAAATACACTTCAAAAATTCACATGAAGTGGTAATCAAACATCAGTCTGGCATCAGCATCAACTGGCATAAAACAAGTTGCTGAATTAGAGACTCCGCAATATAATTATTAATCGCTACGTCCTACCATACCCAAGAAGAATGAGAAGGACATGTCACAGGCATCCAATAGCCACCACAAGACCAGCATAACAATTTCAATTTTAATTACAAAAAAAAAAGTTATTGACAAAATTTCTGAACTCTGGTCAGACATTAGTAGATTGATTGGGAAGGTAAAATCAAATTGAGGGTCCTTCTAGAAGGCAGAAATGCCAATAATACAAGTCAATTTTATTGCACATCTTGTCCACTGTACCATGTTGATACAAATTTACTGCTATTGAAAGAAAGTGTTAGTTAACTTACGGCAATCGGTAGATTCATCAGTCAAATCAGCACATTGTTGACGCCCATCACATTTGGTGGAATTTAAAATGCATTCTGGCGTGATTAAACACTTCCAATAATCGTCTCCAGGACATTCATCTAAAAAAAACACAATGATTTTGCACACGATACAAACACAAGATGGAAGCAGGAAAAATACTTGCATCAAATCCATTTCTTTGTTTACTTAACATGTTAACCCAACTTTTCCTAAACCATAATGAGATTTTCCAAATGCCAAGAAAGAAGTCACACACCATCAGCAAGAGAGGATTTAATGTCGTCTACCGTATCTATTTCACTATGTACAAAACACCTATTCACCGCACAGCGAACAGGTGGTTAACGATGTTCAGATATATAATCGTAAACAGGAGGGAATCTAGCTCAGTCGTACAGACGACAGTGAGGGCATAAGAAGATAAAAGAGTTCACGCGCAACACTCTAGAACACAATAATTATCGTGCTTGATGTCAAAACGTCTGTTCTCTTTGCCCTCCATTTCAAAAGTCGACATGAGACATGAGCGAGACATGGAAACGGACGAGTACAACAACAACAACTAGTGTTCATGTCCGTGATATTAACAAAACACTAATGCAATGACCTACTTTACCTATGGTGATGTTTTAATAGAGGGCGTCTTTCCTGAGAATTATGAGTTCTCCCCCTTTGGCAGGGTATCAGCTCCGCTGTAGCTGGACTTGACCGGCAAGTGGCAT
Organism: Scolionema suvaense; assembly: GCA_027575255.1. NCBI lineage: Eukaryota > Metazoa > Cnidaria > Hydrozoa > Limnomedusae > Olindiidae > Scolionema > Scolionema suvaense. The sequence continues at coordinate 10,350 of JAOBRC010284238.1, forward strand.
AGTGAACGTCATAATGGAAGTTATGGCAAATATAGGAATGCATATATATCACAAATGAACATAATAGCATTATATTACTCAAAATCTTGAGGATACACAATGATTGATTGAGCGGGAATCAATATGATCTTATTCTTTACAGAGGCGTTGATTACACTCAGTGGCATTCCAGTTAGAGTGCGGGACTTCAGATAAGTTGGATTTCACTTTGTCACAGTTTAGCCGAGACTGTTTTTTGCTCATAGCCAGCATTATGCAATTTGATTGATAAACAGAAATCAGTAATCTCTTGATTAGTATGTCAGCACATCAACCTTCTAAACATAAAGTTACAGTAAACTAAGATATATTAACTTTGTATTTTGTTGTGTGGCACTATTTTTCATTGTGTCTTATCGTTACATACCATATTACCCTTCATACAGGTGCAGCGCCTAAAGCAAGAACAATTGAAATTAGCGGGATATTTTACCATGGAAAATCGACAGATAAAGACGCACGCGCCTTTACTTGTCAGCTTATTATAAAAACTGGAAAATAAATGTGTAAACGTGTATTTAAATGGGGGTCGCCTATATGAGACGTTATAAGGTAGTTGTTGTTCTTGCTTGTGGGTGCACCCATGTAAGGCTGAGTGCCAGTACCGCAAATCATGCTTAAAGCATCTTGCAGAATCGCAAGTTCTGGAGCACGAGTGCCATTCTCATAAGGTTCTTCTCCATTATCAATGGTCCGCTTCCTGCCACTGCTGCTATGTCTTAGTGCAGAAGTCTGCATTATTTACATTGGTGATCAATAATGTACATTTTCCAATGTTTTTAGAGCAGGTGAATTTTTCGTTGATGGTCAATCCATTTGTCTGCAATTTTGGACCTCTTTTATGCCATCTGTCCTAATATGAACAGAGCAATTCTTCCTGCTAAAGGGAGAGCAGTCTCATAGGCCGCTGTTCTGCAGAGTGTAATCACTTTTTCCACGCCCTAGCAATTGCTTAGTTTTGCAATGTGTTTGAAAGGTGTTACTTCCATTCATAACACATAAACACATATTTGCGTATGAGTGATCAGTCAAATAGAATTGTGGTGAGACACAATATGAACAATGAATGAGGAATTACCCGCATCTGCTTATGTTTAGCCACATTAACTCTACACAACTGGTTTACTTGGTCAGTTTAATCTAATTTGATCAACGACTGCATGGCATGTATCTTAGTCCTTGTCTGGTGACAGTAGCGATCGCATGTGCGCATGCCCACACACATGCAGCCAAATTGAAACAAGCGAAATGTTGCACATGCAGAAACATGTGTTGGTCGTGCAATCTCCCGTGTAGTCTCCAGGCTATCAGACAGCCTGGACACCATTGATCAATATTTCTGCTGAAATGAAAGAATCTCTCACATAGAGATGCATCTCATCAGCTGCTTCAATGTTCACAGGCTGTCCTTAAAAAACACAACCAAATAAGATGAAACCCGCAACCCGGCACCCAGTATTTTAATTGCTTGTGCTTATTAATGGTAGGTGATCCATGCACACTGATCATGTACTTAGGCTGCTTTAACATTGTTTTGATACACTGTTCTTCTTTGTTATTTTTTGCGGTTGTTTTCTCTGTGAAAATAAGTAAGTATCTCTATATAGCCAACGATCTTGAAATACAAGGTTGTTGTAGCTAAACATCATAGATGGAAAGGATACTATGTAGTTAGTTACACACGAATCAGCTCTTTCAGAAACATGCTACCTGAGCAGTACTTCTGTTGACCTTCACAAAATTCATTTAGTAATCAACTTCTCATTATGAAGAAACAAAATCAACATCTTATATATTGCATCTTCAAACTTAGCTTTAAGCATTTTATCGCACCAACACACGAATCAAACCAATTAACAATTAAGTAGTTATTCAAATCAACATAACCAGCAATTTCACAGAGAAAAACTAATCATGGTAAATCACCCAGGGTCATATTCAAGAAGATTTCGGGGCAGGCATACAGGTTTGTAGGCCCAGACTCTGAAGCTTAAATAGAAAATATAAGAGGACTTCAATCAGTGAATTTATCTACCAAAAGAATGCTGATACTACGCCCAGTGAGTTCCAAGCAAATAGTTTTGCAATTAAAACATTTCTTTACAATATGGTCAGTGCACACAATTGTTGCACACTTAGTGAAGTTTTGGCCAAAGAGGCTTTCTACGATGGCAAGCATGACTGGTTTCCACCATCTTTCAAGCTAAAGTTGGTACAATTTCACCCTAACTGTCTAATCTTGTGCTTCAATTTGCTGTAAGAGCAGCTGCTTTCTTTGTATTTATTTAAAACCACATACATGCGCAATGATTAGATTCAAAACCATCTAATGGTTGCGAATGTGCATGTAATTATTCATCACCGTTAAAAGCTGAAGGCATTGATGATGATATAGTAACATGACACGCTCTCCGAAAATCTGTATTGGGGAAGTGGTTTTGCTTCTTCAGCTTAATTTTCATTGCTTTTTGTAATCTTATGGCCAAATAAGTAGCCATTTGCTACAAGATTGAAAACCGTTAGAATTTTAGTCCAGGTGATAAAAATTTCTAATCCAGTACATGTTCGGGAACATAGAAGCATCAAGAGTGCATGTTTGGTGACTGTTCTCAGCAGACTAAGTTCTTTGCTATATTTCTGGCACCCGGTTTGATGATAAGAGCCTAATTCCTGTGATATAAACATGAAGCGGAAGTGCACTCAAATATTGCCCACTACATTTTGAGGAAGACGATTAGTCTGGTCACGACAGCTATTCGAAAAAGCTCCTCGATTACGCAGGGATCTAAATATCTTTTGATATGTGCTTCAAAATATCTTTTGCGTCAACATAAAAAAGTTTGGTCAATTGCAGGAAATGTTGATATGCAGAAATTTTTACATTAGTCAACTAATTGGTCAACAGCTTGTATTTTCCTTCATAGTACTGTGACATCAGCTCAGATCTATGAGTAGTTCCACAGAAAAGGCACTGGGCAGAAATGTGCAATTCTTTCATCAACACTGTTCCTGTGCAATGTGTAAATGCCCATTATGTTGAGGTGCGCAACGATTAGGGATGTGCAATGATTGAGTGCACTGACAATAGATGTTCACCACTCTTTTTTGAGATTTTCCACCTTTTCTTCGAATTTGACCTAAGCACAGTAGGTCAGCAGGTCTTCCCAAACGAAGTCTGAACATGGCCACAGCACCACAACTTAAAAGCAGGGGCGGATCTAGGGTATATCACCTGTATCGCGTGATACAGTTGTCAGGCTTTCAAACTTTTCCTCTAAAGATGA
>JAOBRC010284349.1:0-13672 GCA_027575255.1 Scolionema suvaense
CCCCCCTCCCCCCCCCCCCCCCCGGCCTGAATAGGGTTAAGGCAATAGACTTTGATGCCACGATTTGCAGCAGTAACATACACAGGGCTATATTATTCCATAGAACACCTCAACTTTGACCATTTTATGCATGAATGAACAATGTCAACATGAAATCAATGTGCTGTACTTAAGTCATCATCTAGTACATAACAGCAGACTGGATTTTCTCCCAATACCATTTAATGAAGAAGAGAGAAAACATGAAAGTACAAACAAAGATGCATGGGGGAATAAAAAATATTTCAGTAATTGTAAGAATTGTGATTCAAATTCATTAATCTAGCTTGGAAGACTTTCAAAAATATCAACACCAGCAACTTGGCAAGCTACCCTTAGACATCACACTTATAATTTAGTATTTCAACAACTTCATAACACAAAAACATAGCAAACTTGATATGTAAAACAAAACATCGTCATTAGTGACAGAACGTGTTTGGTACAGCTCATGAGCTTCGTTATCCAGAAAAAACTTATACCTCCCTCCTAACCTAAGCATTTCCTGCTTGTAATTGACTGGAAAAGAAACAGTAGCCACCGCATGTATCGCATGAAGTGCAGGTTGGCAATTTCAAATTCAATACACCTTGACACAGTATCGTTATTTGATCGAATGAACTTGAAACATTAATTTTTCCAGCATCTTGTAAATAACAGATCCGATGCGCCAATGCTTGTAAATAAATTTTTAGCAGCAACTAAATATCAGGGAAATTTACATTTTGCTGTCTCGAAACAGCACTTACAATTTTTCAAAGACTTCCTTCCTCCCTAATAATGACATTAACAATGATTCATTACTGTACACTAGAGGCGTGTTTCATTTTATTATGGCTTGTTTACATCCAAAAATGACTAAGTCTAGGGGTAGGACCAAAACTGTGAAAAGGTGTATTGAAGCACTCAGAATACACCCTGAAACATAACATGCATGTAAACACGAGTGTTGTTGTGTACTTTACAAAATTAATTCCTGTTAGGCAGGGCAACTTCAACGACTATCACACTTCAGACAAATAAGTAAAATTTCGACCACCAATGAATTTGCAAATACTGGCAATTGTGCTGCAATTGTTAGCAACACATCTCCATCAGACAGAAACCAAGACAACGACAAAGCAAATCATAGAACAAGAATCTAGAATGCTATCAGACGAAGAACAATTAACAATTTTTGGTTGCAAAAAATCTTGTAATAAAACCAGGACCATTTCTCAAAAATATTAATATCACGTCAACATAAATTACAAAATTTGATTGAAGTACAAATCGTGCTTGGGTAAACATTCCAAATTAGATATTTTTACGATATAAAATATAGCTTGCATTCATCAGTAAAATAATCTTCTGTGATAATTGATCTGCACTGATCGTGAAAAATAAGCAACCTATCATGCATTGACGTCATCTTGTAAGATTCGATCAGACATACAGATGTATTGACGTCATCTTGTAAGCATCGATCATACATACAGATGTATAAATTTAAGTTTCCATGTTTCATCAACATATTCCACTTAATAAACATAATTTATGCTTATCCTGAAACGGGCTCATACAACACCAACTGCCAAAATTTTCATGGTTCAAAAATCTTTGGCAAGATACAAAGTCTCACTGTTTATGCAATGGAATGCGCTCAAACTAAACGAATTCCATGAGTCATCAATGATGGGAATTAATCCTCAGGCTTCACTGCCATTAAAGATGAATAGGCTTGGGTGAGATCATCAAGAAAAAATATGTCTCACTATTCCTCGTTTATAACAGTGAAGAGGCTTAGTGTTAACCTGATTGAAAAGTCTATGGTCCTCCAACATAAAATGCTTTTAATGCCTGAAAGACATTAACCCTATCCACACTGGGGGAGGGGGCCCATTATGGCCCTAGTACCAAACTTATTTAAATATCATTCTAACGGATATAGGGTGACTCATGAAACTCTTTTCCTAGAATCTATCCAGGAGTAAATTCATCCAACAAAAATTTTTGTGCAGGCCACACGCAAAGCGTGATGACGTCATTGTTATAGTGAGGTGGACTCAATTTTGCATACCAAAGGACCTGGTTTCAACGAAAACGAACGGAAATGGTGCTTAAAACAGATTTTTGGAGTAGCTTACCATTACATTGCAGGAGAAATTGTCAGAAAACTCCACAATTCTGAGCTGAAATGTACTTTCAAGGCAATTTCGAATATTGACATTTTTCGGTATTTTTCAAGGCCATTTTGATGACACCAGCAAAAATGTAGTGACGACATTGATGAAATAACTATGCCAAATTATTTGTATAATGACATACTTTATACCTGCTCAGTTTCATTAATACAGATAAAGCCATCCTGAAGTTATGACGGGGAGTTATGACCCCGATGTGGATAGGGTTAAACAATGAAATGCAAGTTGAGGGTAGGATTTTGACCCAATATGATTTCTTGGGACTGAATATATAGGACTTAAGCAAATTTATCTGTAGTTTAAAAAATGTGTTAAGTTTCTGTCCAAATTAGCCCAAAACATAAAACAAAACTCACCCCGAATAATATCATCAAGATGTTGTTACTCGGAGTGTGTTTTATTGTATATTTAGTCCAAAATATTTCACAAAATTTAGCAAAACTTATGTCCCGAACTTAATGTAAGAAAGACTACCATTGTAAATACGATCAGAAGAAAATTTGGGCAGTTAGTGTAACTCATGATCATCTAATGACATATTCAGTAACTACTAAAATACAAAAGCCCTTACTCCTCACATGTATCCACATATCAATCAGAAAAGGTATATATGTACAGAGAATAACCCGGCATGAAATATCCAGTTAGTTACAGCCCCTGATGATCTAAAACTTCAATTACAGCACATATAGCTGTCTAAATTGGCAATCAATATTTAAGATCTAAATAAGTAAGAAAAACAACAGCAACAAGAGCGATCATGGCGGCTCATGAGGCATGTGGTAGATTGCTCACCTCAAGTGAATGTAGGCATGTGCGGAGGTGTGCTGGAGTGATTGCAGCCCTCTCATTGAAAACGCTGCAGTTTCTACGAGAGTCGGCATACATGGGCAAGCAAATGGTATGCCACTATGTCACAGAATCAAACTGCTTTGCAAGCAAATTCAACAGTGCAGTCATACAATATTATTCAGTAAAGCATCCATGTTACCTGCCTGTTACTCAACATCAAATTTAAATCTTTGCATGTGTCTGGCCTCAACCAAATAATTAGAAGAATTCTATTATCTGCTCTGCATATGTTAACTAATAATGCTAGCTCATACATATCTAATGACCAAAAATAACCAGATTGTTATGTTTCCCTGAAAAGCATTGACATTAGAACCAAAACTACTGAAAAAATCCTCTCCATACCCGGCGCTAAAAATGATGTGGTGAGTTTATTCACCAAGCATAAAATACTTTTCAGATCAATCCACCCTGACAGAGCATTTTGTATGTTCATTCAGATGTAGTGGGTATAAAAGTAATCTTACACAGCCTATCAAACCATTACTACAAAACACTTACACAAAGCCTCAGAAATACACACACAACATCAAAGTGACCACAAAATTGACACGAATACAATGGAACAAGGTACCAAAAATATTGTATCCACAATACTTAATTCGGAGAAACTTTCGAGGATTTCGCTTCACGAAAGTTTGACTCATGAAAATAGGCACATAGTTTTTCCACTTCCAGGTTCATTTTCTTTGGATCTTCATAGCAATAAAAAGTCAGAACAGAAGAGCATTTGATTCTTTTAAAGATTTTGAACATGAGTAATTGTAGATTTAAAAATGCCAGGAAAGTGCTGCATGAACGATGAAAAAGTTCATTTACTGCGATTGTTCACTTTTTCTGCTAATAGAAGGTAAACAAATCACAAGTCTTACAACATTCCAACATTGTTTCATTTCGAGAAACTTTATCTCGTGAATTTTTTGTGATTTACCAACTCGTGAATGTTTACGGAAAACACTTCACAAGTTTTTGACCTTGAAAAAGGTTCTCTTGCAAAAGTTTGTCCGAATAAAGCAACTGTCCAGCAGATTCAATACAGAAACATTGTACAAAAAATAGGCTTGGCCTTCTCATAAACTAGAGATCACAACAACCTCATTCTCTATTTGCAGGTTGTTACAAGATATATAATAATATACAGAAATATACGCTGAAAGTGAGACATCATCTTAACCTCATTCTGTCCACAGTAGAGGAACAACTCATTACACTTAACTTAATCAGACATTAGGTTCAGTATCAGACTAAAGGATGCGATCTAGGTAAACAGTTTTTAACCCTGGCACAAACGAATCAGCACTTAAGCCTGAAAATAGGCCGATTCAGATGCAGAACGATGTAAGCTTGGAGTTTAACAGTATGTACATAAAAGAAATGGAACATCATAGATGAATTCAAATTCGATCTAAGATATCTATAGCCATGTAATGCCTCCATTGAGACTTATTTCTAGACCACATAATGAAATAGCAATACTTCAACCCCTTCTTGGAATTGCCTCATAGCCAATCTTTCAATGAGAAAACAATACAGTTCCTACAATAAGGAGCAGTGGAAGACTGGAAATCTCTTTAAATGGAAGCTGCAGTGTTCTACATTATTTTTTTCTGGTAAGCACTTGAACTATAAAATCAACTTTCATAATCAGTTAACTTGCATGGATTATCTGTGTTCATAAAACTAATACCAACGATGTCTGTAATAGACGCATGAAGTTCATTTAAGCAGCCAGCAAGGGGAGGGAAAGTTTACATTGCTTTTTTCTATATATGTACCATTTGTTCGATAGGTGTCCAACACAACATAACTTGAAGCTATATTCCTATAAATACAAAAGCAAACATCATATGGAGATACAACAGGCATGGGCAAATGCATACAACACCAGGCTAAGTGACCAATGGCTGCTCATCATCAGAATCTTCACCATTTGTGTTAGGCTCACTGTTGATGATAGTTTGACGCAAGTCTTCCCCATTGTTGTATCGTTGCTTACTGTGCCAAAAGCCATAGAGGAAGTATATGAGCAGACCTGTGGACAAATGATTCAAGAACTACAACAGTGCAAGATGTTCTACAGTAAATACCCTCCTATATATGATGAATAAATAATACAAGAATCTGGATCAACCTAAAATGAAGATGTGAATTCCAACCACAAGCATCTACTCTAGAGGAAGCTAACTCTCCACCTTCTAACACAGTGACATACTGTATCGATGGAATAGACAGAACAAAGCAGACAAACTGGAAGTAAAAAGAAAAACAGCATTTCAGCATGACGCTGTTGTCAACTGTGCGGTGAAAGTGCACAATATTAATCACAGGGTACAGCTACCAAATCAACATAAAAGATACTGCAATAAAAACAAACATACAAATTCAACCTGACTCTCCCTTTTGCTAAGCTAGTGACTCCTACAATACAATACAGTACTATTCGATACAAGAGAAACATATAAAACAACTTGTTTCGTGAGCAACACATGGCAAACCAATGACATAGACAGACAAGAAACCATCCGAAGTTAGAAACCAAGTAAGATGAACAGGGTACCTTCCAAGATCAATCTACAGTATTGCCAACAAGTTCTATGATGCATACAATAAGTTGACTAGCATACATGGGTCTAATAATTGTCAAGTGAGGATAGGCACATACTGAAAAGCTTGTCAGATGGAGTAAACAGAAATGACCACAACATTCAGGGTTTTATTTTGACACGTTGCTGGAACCGCCTTACTGTGGCCAAAACTGAATCTTTGAATTGAGTTTTTAATTGAATCTTTGACTCTATAATTTTTAAAACTTACCCAGGAAGGATGTTTAGTCTTATCTTCATCCACCAGCTCAACTAAACAAATGCTATTCACACTGGAAGGAGTTAAAAAACATGCATTCCATGGCAAAATTGTATCTAAATGTAATCATAATATAACTCAACCATAAAATTGTATGCGCTCTCCAGCACCCCAGCTACATTCGCCCCACTAAAGGTGCAGGACTCACTACGCTTGCTTTCTTAAGAATGTGCTAACACTGCTTGTAAACACAATCTTGCATGCAAAATGGCTCCAGCTCAAAGTGTCTGGATAAAAGTTTGCATTTGGTTTTTTTCAATTTAAAACTATCAGCAGCAGGCAATATTATATCAGGTACTCTGAGCACAGTAGGACGAGGACAGCGTCATGTGACGCCTGCCATGAAAATTGTTCAATGTCGAATTATTGTCCAATTCTGTCAATAACTCATAACTAAAGTTAACTGCTATTTACTTACCAATTATCAACCATACACCAAAGCGAATCCATGTTAGGCGAGACAAGCCAAACATCAGGTATATGTTGAAAAATACTGCCAATATTGGTACCCAAGGAAGCATGGGCACTTTGAAATAAAGAGCTTGTGAATTTTGAGGCATAGCTGCTAGAACTATGGAAGTGATAACAGCAGAGAGAAGAATAACGATGAACGGTATGAGGATGAATAAATTCAACTTGAACAGGTGATGAGGCAGAAAGCGAAGAATTCCAGTGATGGCAAATATCTCAGTAACCAGCAGTGCTGTGCAAACCATAGCTATATACTGTGTCCTTGAACTTGGTCTTGGAGCAACCGTTCGACAACTCATTGCGAGTGTAGGATCAATAGACAAACTGCGCTCTCTTTGATCTATGCTACTGGTCACATCATGCATCGTCTGATGAATATCAGGCTCTACCTCAACATCTGCACTGGGATCTTTTGAGTCAATCTGATCACCTAAAAGCAAAAAATAAAAAAAGTAAAATGCTTTTATCGCTTTTTGAAAATAGAAGCAGCGGAAATATGGAGGGACGACTACTAGCGCTTTCCAAACCAAACTGTCTGACTCAATTATCCAAGAGGACCGCACCAAGAAGAAAAAGGGTAGTATCGTTAGCATAATGACATTTAACAGCTGCGTAAAAAGTGGTACTTTGGTCTTAAATCCACAACCGGCTAAAGAGGAAGCATCATGATGGTTAATTTTGTCTTGTGTAAGTACAGGCGAAGCATGAAGAATCTTCGATGCTGAAGGAAAATGCAAGAATATCACTGGTTTTCCTACGTTCTACAGCAGGACTGCCAAATTCTTAGCGGAACTGTGCTTAATATTTTTGAATGCTTACAAAGTGAACGACTTTGTTTCCCATTAAGGCATGAAATCCCAATGAGCAAACAATACGTTTATTTGAACCTTGCAGATCACGTCACTAAGAGCAAAGCGATGCACACATTAAAACCGAAGTTTGTGTGAGCAACTCCCATACACATAAAATTACTCAATTTCGTCATCCATGCTACGCCAGTAGAGGAATGCTCAAAATGCTCCGAAATTTTCAAACAGAGAAGATGGCAGCTAGTGCAGGTCTTCACTCATGTTTGCGGTTCATCTGAAGGCAAAGACAAGCTTCTGGGTTTCTGGGCAAGGGCAATTGGCAAGATGGCAGTAACAATTCCGTATTGAACAGTCCAAGCAAAAGATCATAGCTTTTCTACAAAGTTTCTGATCCAAACTATATTCAGCATGCAAGAATATGGGGGGAAAGCTAATGATGCTGCTTATGCAGGAAATATTGCACCTATGTCGACAATTGTTTCACCACACATTTTGTATGCAGCAAAGCAATATACAAAACAAGAACATCTAGTTACCTTTTCAGTTTTCATGAGCCCAAAGTCCCTAGCAGCTGCATTTTAAAGTGCAACTTATGCAATGCTCAAAAGATAATGAAAGGATACGGAACAAATGGCATTTTCGATCTGCTTGTGTTGATCGAACGTGTAGGTAAATATGATTATTGTGTTAAGCATCAAAATGTTTTAAAAATGGATGTTGACTGAATTTTACTCTTCCAATAGCACCTAAGAGAAGAAATTTCGTCTGCCAAATTCATATAAAACCTTGATTTGTGAAAATTCCTTCACAACATTTATTACTAATAGGCAACTCGCAAATTGATGTTTAAGGCTGCGACCGCACTCAAATATGAATAAAATTCCTGATAGATATTTAAACTAGAATAACTTCATCTTATTCGAATCTGACAAGCAGCAGATAATTCGGAGTTATTCGGGCTTAAATGATGCCTCAGAGCAGCACTTTGGCATCTTTGAAGTTAGTTAGCAATCCTTATCGATATTTGATCTCCAGATTTGTCAACTGCACTAGAATAACTCGGAATAACTATTTGCTTTTGTCGTGAGTAGTAAACATTCTGAGTTATTCCAGTTTGCTAACGTAGTGTGACCCCGACCTAATTCTTCCACTTGATTTATGAAAATTCCTTCCACAAAACTTCAGATCGTAATTTCATTTCCAAAATATTCTTGAACGAAACTCATAACACTCTATGGAAAAAATTCTTCAGCAAAAGAAGGCAGTTTTCCAGGGCTCAATTCGCAAAAATTTCTGCTCACGAAAATTTCTTCCCTTATTAAGGTATTAAAATGTGCATGTAATATCTTGCTGTGTAGAACAAGATGAAGGTGAATTTGGTTAATGATGTGAAATCTAGCATTGAGCGATCGTGGAACACTAAGCAGTAAGTGAACCTATTATTCTAAAGCAGACATTAACAAAATTTTTCCAATTAATTAGAGCCTAATTCTGGAAATTTCCATGGGTTATGAACCAAAAGAAGGGTTGAGAATTTTGGGTTTGGCCATCAAGGAATGACTCCCATGTCGGACATAACCAGGAACCCTAACGTGAAGCAACATACCATTGCACTGTGAAACCTAACATGAAGCAACATACCATTGCACTGTGAAACCTAACTTGAAGCAACATACCATTGCACTGTGAAACCTAGCGTGAAGCAACATACCATTGCACTGTGAAACCTAGCGTGAAGCAACATACCATTGCACTGCGAAACCTAGCGTGAAGCAACATACCATTGCACCGTGAAACCTAGCGTGAAGCAACATACCATTGCACTGCGAGGTCTCTTCTTCGGAGGGCTCCAGCAGATCAGGATCAATGACTAAACCACCGGTAGGAGTGACACGTATCCCTCCTAACCGAGAACTTGATCTACGAACCATTCCTACAGACTCTGGCTGATATCGCAAGATAAGGACTGAGAGAGTAACTAAAGTGTATGCTAAAATAGTGCCAATTGATACCATTTCCACCAATGCATGAAGTTCAAGAAGTAAAGCCATGACACCTGGAATAACAGAGTTGGTAATTATATGTAAAACTGAGGTCTCATCATTAGGCCAAGGAAAATTGATCGTCAGAATAGTGTAAACCGTGCGCACCATGAATGTCAGGCCGCATTTCTCTATTTTTGATAGGATTTACCGCATTTTCATATTTTATTTCTTCCAATTAAATTCCTTCCATACTTACCCTGTTACGCAGGTACCTTCCATTCTAATTGAGTAATGTTGACTATCAACAAAGAATCAACCTATGAGAGGATTCTTTTATATGATTTCCAATATCCCTAGTTACCTTTTGTAGAGCTGCCAAATGTTACATGTCTGTCCGCTAACAGCCGAAGCTGTCGCTCACTGTCGTGCTAGCGGTGCGAAAAGACCGAGTCAACAAAATAACTATATTTCCCAAATAATAGCCTTCTTGTTTATATTGTTTTTTGCCAGCCGTATCACCTTAAAGGAGCTCTATCATTAAAAAACACAGGCCCAGAAATCATTTTCAAAGCCTCTGGTCAATCACTATACATTAGGCCACTTCAAATATAATTTCCTTCATTACTGTAGGCCAGGTTGAGAAAAAACACCATGCCAAAGGCCGGATATATATTTGATATTACCATACAATACATGGGACCTGCACTGGCTCAATGGACTTCTGTGAAGTGATTCCCAGAGGTTGACATCAAAGCATGAATCCCAAACATTGTAGCTGAAGATCATTTCTGTTCATACTGTATTTGCTAACAAATTGAGTGCACATTGTCAAAACAGCATTCAGATGGCAACTGATAATTGTCTTATATTTACTCATTAACTTTTTGTTCACGAGTAGTTGTCCTTGGGTACAAATGTGTCCTATTCTTGGAGTCAAAATGGAGGCAGTAGCTGCAATGCAACTGGAGCACAATCAAGGTTAGGGTGGTAGCTGACGGACTGTTAACTTAGTAAGGGGGGAAATGTGAAAAGTCTCAAAAATCCTTGCACCAGATGATTTTTGGGGTCTAATAACATGGTCAGTGTTAAGAAACACGTGCCACTGCATAATTATGAAACAAAATGAAAAGAATGTGTAAATTCTAAGAACCCGAAGAAACCTCAAACTTTGCTCCTGAGGTGAAAAAAATATGAAATTAATAAGCACCCCCTTCTATTAGGTACCTTGGAGTATTGCCATGATTCAAGGAATAAGCACAGCCCGACATATTCAAATAACTGGTAGACACATGCGTCAGACTATATGTGACAGCAGCGGATATTTCTATCCAGCAGTATTTAAAAACTAGCAGACATTTTCCACAAAAAGACAAAATGCGACGGACAAATACCTTACAGATTGTGGTGCCCGCGAGGTTTATGAAGCACATCAATAACAGTGAGAACAGAATTTAGCTCAGCAAGACCTTAGACAAACTACATGCAAGATACGTATGGGAAAGATCATTTAAGCGCCAATTTCTATGAATGTAGAACTTTGCTTAATTTGGACTGTTTCAATTTCTTTTAGACAATGCAGATCAGGTGCAAATGTCACAGCGCACAAAAAGGTATCATTTGTCCCGTGTAAAATGCAATTAGTGAAATTGACTGAGTGAGAAAAGTACACTTGTGCCAATTTTGCAATGTGTAAGGTACATGAAAGCGTCTGTAGCTCTGCATTACCATATCTCAATCTATATCACAAGGACAAGTAAGTCGGCCAGTAGGAAACTGTTAATATCAGTATAGACAAGTTCATCCAATTTTATACATACTTACTAGTCAATAGCCCAGCAACCATGGTTGAGTAAAAGGGAATACCAGTGTTACCATGGACTTTGCCGAAAAATCCAAACAAAAGGCCATCCTGCGACATTGAGTATAAGAACCGTGGCATCATCATCATTGAAGCTATAGAATTGCCTAACAAACCAAACATGGCTCCGATACCAATGCAGTACTTGCCAAATGGAAGGTGCACCTGCACAGAAATGAAATAGCAGATACATGACAAAATCTTAAGCTATCCATGATACACAGAAAAAAACTCAAACAAATGAAATGCATTTCTTCACTACGTCCATCTCGCAAGGCAAATTTATTGCGAAGTCTGAAAATCTACATCTTTTTCATACAGAATTCTCCTGTACTCTTTGAGTGACACTATGATCCTGTATTTATGTACTTACAATCACATAACACAACATATACCCCAAGTAAACTGATGAAATAGAAACAAAACACTGAGGTGTAATAAAAAACAGAACTGAGTAAGTTTGGGGTTCATGGAGTGATAGAATACCACTCGAGAGATCAACAAACAGAGATTTATAGATGAACTAAGTTGCTGTCAACAGCAACAGAAACAACCACAAAAGTGGCAAAAATTTGAAGCTTGATGAGCTCCTAATTTCTAATTAAAAAAACAAGAACAAATAAGCTTTCAAAGATCGATGGATCTCCATCTACAGTAAAAGATTTTCGTCATTTTTTACATTCTTATTTTTCTTTCTTTCGACTTGATATGTTGAGAATTTATTATTCGTATATTATGTAAACTAATGCACACGAAATCCAAGCAATTTCCAAAATGACGAGAAACCTTTGTATGTCTGATGCTTGAAACACAACTAATAGCTGACTACAAATATACAAATTATCAATAAGATGTTGTAACTACCCAATGCATCGAACACATTTTGCATTAGACAAAAACCCTCTGAGAAATTAATGTAACACACCAAACTTTTCAGGAAACTGTCATTCTGAGAATTGACATGGAGGCAAAAGTATATACCATCAATTTCTCCTAGTATTGCCAACCAGACTAGTGCAACACAGAAAAACATAGATAATAAATGGCTAGACACGTGTCTTTAAAACCTTTTTCGACAGCATGTTACCTAAAATCGAGAAACAACTATCACATGAAAGAAAAAAGGCAGCACAATGTCTATCTTTCTTTGCGATGCTACATAAACACAAATCATTGGTGCATACATCCCGGTCGAAGCATTGATACATACATGTCTGAAAGCATCAGCTAAGGCAGCACTTCCATGCATTTTATAATATGGAATCATCATGTTTAAAACAACTGCAGCTGCAACAAATCCAACATAGCAAGTTCCTGAAAAAGATAAAATTCAAATATCTCAGCACAATTGGGATACCAGAGTAAACCAGCAGTAAAAATCATTCATTAAGCATGTATTGCCATTGATTTCGGAAAAGGTTGTACCAAAGAGCGTAAAAGCACAATATTACTTTGAGCAAAAAGAATACTCTCTTAATATTCCAGGACATGTTTCGGCTAGTCCTCTGCAATTTTCAACCGGTATAATCAAGCTAAAGGCATACAAGGATAAAGCAACTTTCATTTCTCCATCCTTGTCCTTGAGACTTTTCTTTCCTTTTTCTTATTTTCCATTTTACTCTATTTTATTGTATGTGATACCTTCGTACTTTATTGCATTATCACTTAAAGGGGAACTAAGGTCAAAAATCACATTTTAGTAGATGGTAGAGCTCATTCCAATATGACACGCAGTCTTCATTTCATGTCAACAGCTGCTGTAGTGCTGGAGATATCGAGTTCTAAAGTTGAGTAGCTAGCATCTTGCCACTAATTATGCATGATGTAATGTGGGTGCAACTCAAATTATCTAAACTTCATAACCAAAATACGTATGATTGAATTGCAGTGAAGGAGTCACTCTTTCATTTTTTAACAAATGGTGATGATATGCAGCAGATCCATTTGAAAATATAAATTTAGCAATTGGGTAACTAGGGAAATAGTGATGCTTAGCAACGTACCCGCATGACATCATCAAAAATCAATATGGTAGCTGCTGGACTTTCGGACAAGATATCTTGAAAACTACAGAAGCTTTTGTCATGAAATAAAAACTGGAAGTCATGTTTTATTGGGCTCTATCATCTATCAAAATTTCATTTTTGACCTTAGTTCCGCTTTAAATCTCATTTCTCCACATTCTGTTAGAGTGCTCTTGATAGTTGGACAATTTTTCTTGACAATTGTTTTGTAAGTTGTTCACACCTCTCACAATGTATTTTGTAGATAGTTACCTGGTACCCAGTTTATATTTACCTGATAACAGATGCTCCACCTCCGCATAGCGGGCCTGCTGCCTATTCACTGTGCTACGGAGGAACATCTGACAGTGTTCGCCACTTTATTTGATCTCGCCGCCGCCAAGAATTCTTGGCAAGAAATCACACGATTGAATCAGTAATTTTCCTACGAATCCATGGTTTCAGCGATAATTTTCAACTTTGCAACCAATCAGCTTTGATTGTCTCGCCTAGCCATATTTGAGATCATAACAATGTCATCAGAGTTTGTTTGGATGTTGAGGCAAATTTTTTCGCCAGGTTAGCTGCTGCAGATTATTCTGCTTGAGGA
>JAOBRC010284460.1:0-13671 GCA_027575255.1 Scolionema suvaense
CCCTGGGAAAAGGGCCACCAGAGAATAGGAGCCCTGCTGGAAGGGCTACAAAACAATGGAATACAATTGTAGCCCTGCAGCCCTGAGTTTTGAACGAACAATTTGTGGTAAATCTGAAACTGAAGTCTAAGGGTGGATTTTACTTTGAAAGTAGTACCTATATCGAGATAAATTAGAATCTTTTCCTTTTTATTCTCAAACCCTGTTTCCGTAGTAGTCATAAGCATACAAATTTTGGAAATAAAAATCACATGCGTAATGAGCAAAGCTTTCCACAACAGAGCACAAAAATTAAACCAAGACGTCCAGTACGCTTCACACAGCAGAGCATAAAATATAAGATGGAAGTCGAGGGGATTTAGTATAGAGTTAAACAAATTGCATAACGAGAAATAAAAATTATGAAGCAAACTTCCATATTCTGATAGTGTAGCGGAACATATTTATACACGATGGTCACACATAGGCTGACACTACCAGGTTTATATGTTTTTAATTACCCACAACCATGATGAGGCCAGCCCATAGTTCAGCTTGAAGCTGAATTGTCCCTTTTGAAATGTCCTGAAGAAGATAGGCCTATACAGCATAAATGGACAAAAAATTTCATGCCTTGCCCTGCGGAATATCGGCTGCAAATCAAATATTTCCCCATCCATAATGACTTACACACATGATGGATGTCAGCAAGACCTGAACAAGAAGTTGAAGAGTATTTTAGATGAGGGTACCTACTCCAAAAATCATTGACGACAATCAGTTTCAGTCAATCACTGTAACTAGGTACTCAACACAATCAACACGAATCACAAGAAATGGGAGGCGATTTTACAGTATACATGGATTCAAATGTCTTGCTGGCATCCTTCACGGAGGAGGAGATTCACTCTGCAGAGAAATCTGCATTCCTATATCAGATCTACACTGCCGTGCAAAATATACTGAGAATTCTACTTTCTCCCCCCCTCCCCCCAGCTACAGTGCTGTGGTTGAGTGACAAGAAACTGCCTGACCTTCCAACTCAGTCTTGTAGCTAGGGGGAGGGAAGGAGAAGTTACAACTGTTGATATTGTGTAGAAGAGCTGATCAGGAGCAAGAATAGGCAGTGTAGGCTGGAAGCCCGTCTCAGCCATGGCTGAATGCCCTGAGCCAGTTCCTACCTCGAGCGAAAGAGATTGAATGATTCATAACGTTCGCGTACAAAATTTCATGAAAAAATTAACTGAAGTTTGATACCAATATAATAACAAGTAGAACTAAGAAGTCCTATCCTACAGGTACTTACCATCTCTTGGAAAAATGTGCAGGGCGCTGATGAGGCTCGTTCTGCAGAACAGGAAGAAATATGGCCACCAGAAACTACGTATTCTTCAAGGAAAAACATTATCGCCAACGGAGCTTCAGCATACCGTCGACTTCATTCAGATTCAGAAGGATAAAAGCAGCTTAAGCTTTCTATGAATCAGGTCGTCCTGCCGAGGGAGAAAGAGTTGATACTGTCCGATTACCTAAACGCAGCTTCGCGCCAGACATGCGCGTTGTGGCACTGGAAAACAAAACTTCTATTTTGCCGAATAATGTCCAAAGTTGACACTGGCGAGGTTGACGTTATGGCTTCGTATCTTACCAACATATTTTTTCGATATGTTTACGGTACTTATCCGTGAATATTTGTAATTCGTATACTAAATAGTATCCGACATACTCACATACAATCATATTGATGATCGCATATTGTGGAATATGAACCACGTTCGTATGTCTGCGTATAACACCAGTCACGAAACAATATCCGACATTCGTATATCAGCGCGAACTACCGCCTTTAACGCAGTGCTTATTGCTCAACTCTTGAGTTTCGTCCTGGTCAAACCCTTACAATTTCAATTTGCTACAAAGTGTGAGTATTATATGAAGATTGAGTTATAAAAGTATGCAATCTATATTGTGCCTGTTTTTACATTGAATAGAACTAATTTTGTTCAAAATATTAACATTTATTTTCAGATGCCTATCGGATACTGTCCCTTTAGCTCTTGTTAGGAAGTGAGTCTGCGTTTGTCGTAAAATCGTTCTTAAAGGGGAACTAAGGTCAAAAATGAAATTTTAATGGGTGAAAGAGCGCAGTAAAGCATAACTTTGGGTTTGTATTTCATGATGAAAGCTTATGTACTCTGCGAGATATTCTTTCCTAAACTTGAACAGCTACCATCTTGAGTTTTGATGAGTCAAACGGGTACGTTGCTAAGCTTCTTCATTTCGTTAGGTACGAAATGACTAAGCTTATTTTTTCAAATGGATCTACTACATGCCATAACGCTTTTGTTAAAAAATGGAGGAGTGATTCCTTGACTAAAATTTATCTTCAGTATTTTGGTAATAAAGTTTGGATAACTTGAGATGTACCCACATGACATCATTAGCGGCAAGACGGTAGCTACTCAACTTTAGACCTCAATATCTCCAGAACTACTGCAGCTTTTGTCATGAAATTAAAACTGTATGTCATATTTAAATGCGCTCTATCATATACTAAAATTGTATTTTTGATCTTAGTTCCCCTCAAGGCTCCTGTTCTTATAAAATTGTTCTTAGAGCAGCAGAGTGTAAACGTTACACATGCACATAGGCGTTGTTGTTTGTAAGGCTGAGCGTTGGTACCGCAAAGAATGCTTAAAGCTACTTCCAGATTCACAGGTTCTGGTGCACGGGTGCCCTTCTTGTTGTTGTTGTGTTGTTCATGTTGACGTTTTGTCCACTTTCCTGCAATGTTTTTTTTCATTTTTATGCATTCTTATTTCGTGCATTCTGTCCTCGACAGAGCCATTCTCCCTGTTAAAAGGGGAGGGCAGTCGCGCAAGTTGCTGTTATCACTCATTGGCTTTTGCTAAGTTTCGCAATGTGCTTGCATGTTACTATTTCTACTCTCTTAGTTACTGAACATTTCTGTCACTAAAAAAGACTGATCCTTGGAGGTTTTCATGACATTAATAGAAACCAGGTTTTGAGCTGTAGAAAAGTATCTGACTCTGATGAACCTTTTGGCAAGAACCAATAAGTTAGCTCGCTCGCACTCTCTGCTCGAAACTAGCCAAGAAAGGACAGGCAGTGAGGTTGGAATGTCAACTGGCTGCTGTTTACAAGCATCACCTGCGGAAGTATAGCCAGCCTTAAAATGGATCAAACCCCACATAAGCAGCACCCTTGGTGAGTTTGGGAATGTGAACAGGTCACTTGAGTTTGCTCGCTCAAACAAGCTATTTTCAGCGTACTATATTGTTAGTGGTAGCCTCCTTGGATGTTTTTTCTGCTGTTTTGAACGATCTCTTTCCTGCGTCATTACAATATCAGACGCAAGCATGCAACGTTATGGATTTCTGCTGTTTTGAACGATCTCTTTCTGCATCATTACTATATCAGACGCAAGCATACAACATAATGGAAGTTTTTGGAAGTTGTGAATCAATTCTGTTAAGTATTCATTTCCGATAAGATGGAAGATCTCTCTATTCCATACATCATTCGTCAGAAAACAAAAGGACCGGAAAACGCTACATTTAAGGTGGCCCTTCAAAGTAGCTGATTTTTTTTTGCGCAGTACTTGAGCGAATACTTGCTTGCGAATATTTAACTCGCTTCATGAAGGGAGTGGCGGGGGGGGGGGTAAATTTACCAACACCTTCAGAAATCTCCAAATAAAACGCAGCAGAGCGATGTAGGCGCTCTTATTTTAGGCACGTCAACCAAGTTTGCTTGACTTGAGTCTGTATAAGTTTTGTATCAGTAGGATCAGCGGTTCAGGAGATATGGGAATTTTGTCAGACATTGGTCTCGGTGTTTCTTGATCTCTTATACAAATCCCTCTAAATGAAAATTCATAATAACTTTAGAAAAACAGTGATTGACATGGAACTTGGTCAGTGACGTTTTATGCATAAAACCAAAAAGTCCCACAAAATTTGAGAAATTCCCGGAAAATTTGAGAAAATTTACCTTACGTGACGTTATGTTGCACTAAGAAAAGACATTGTACGTTTTGCATAACTATGACAGCATTGCAAAAATGCATAATTTGTACGTGTGCATTGAACTTTTTTAGACACTCCTGTACTGGAGGTACAAATTGAGCCCTTCTGTTAAAAGTGACCTAGTTAAAGTTCTTTTAGGTCCCCCACTCCCTACCCCACCTCCGCCTTTACTCATGGCGGGTAGTGGCCACCGTTCATTAATCGAGTAAACACCTGGGGTAAAAAGGCTATCGAATGAAGAAGGTTGACTAAAGTTTTGGTCATTTTTACTGATTTTCTCGACATTATTGCTGCAAGGTCTGCAAAAATTATGATGACGTGGCCATTCAAAACAACGATATTTCGAAACTAAACATTGGTGGCTGTGTCCATTCAAAATTCAGAGTTCGAGCTATATTTGTTGTCCTTAATGGGTGAGGAGGTAGTTGTCTCCAGGCTTTCAGCGTAAGTAAAAATAGCCCAAGCAATAGGGCTAAGGTATAAAGAATAAGTATTGCTAACGATGTAACTTAAGTACTTCAATTGTTTTATTGCCTTCGACTTACGCCAAGCTTATCGCAGAAGTGGAGTTGCTTATAAAGAAACAATCTACTTACAGTATCTTTTTCTTCGCCGTTGGCCGGTTTGCTCGGGATTGACGGTACCACAAGGATGAGCGCGTGTAAAGACGAATGCTTATGAAAGAGGGACGTATTATTATTTCGATTCTCAAGGATGGACAAAGGTGTGTGCAGTTATAACGGATTCCACTCTATCTGTCTATCTGTCTATTCGCTCTTCTGTCTGTCCCTCAGTCCGTCCGTCCGTCTGTCGAGAGAGCATTTGCCCAAAAATTATGCTGGATGGAATATTCTGATATTGAGTTCAAAGGAGAATATTTACAGTAGACCTTTTTGTTAATCTGCCTAAATTAACCCGGTGCGGATAGGGTTAAGGATTTTCAATAGTAATTATTATAGAAATAGATGATGGAAATATTGATTCTTATTCATTACTAGGTGATTGCCTGTAGATATTCATTATCTTTTTCTGTCATTTCTTGTTACTCCATAAAGTAACTGTTTTATGAAACGATCTTAGGACCGTGATATAGTATCGCATATAGCCTTAATCCAGTTGGCTGAATTTTGATATAATGGAAAGAAATCAGATACATTTTTCTGGGCACAAACTTTAATCATAAAAAAACTGAACATGTTGCACAGGAGCATATTTCAATTTATTCTGGATATGTTTCACTCTGCTCCTCAACATCATCAACAGAATGCAACAGCTTCGAACCAGCTGTCAGCTTTTGTCACTGTAGCATGCCAGTTCAAGTTTTAAAACTATTACATTGAGAGAATTTTTTTTTGCGTGGATTAATTTTGGCGAGTTTTGCTAATCAATCGTTTCGAATCACGACGATATAATTATAAAAAACACATCGAAAGGTCCCGTAGAACTATGTGCAAAAGCAGTGAAGTAAGTTTTGCAGTAGTATTTAATGGAGAACCTCATTCCCAGCCTGAAAACATGCTTAATTTTTTCAAAAATCGCAGCCTCAATATGCTTATAAGCTTTTTGCTTATTATTGACTAGAGCTTGTCTTCAATACAAAAACCACCTTCTATCATGGTATAATAATTCATCCCTTGTGAATCGTATTGTTATTGTCTGCGAATTATATACTCCTTGATCTGGTTTGCTTCATTGAAAATTCTAATTTTGTTGTTTTTGATTGAAATTCAAGTGATGGGTCTTGTTTCATTGTGCCTCACTTCCGTATATGGTGTTATAAAGTATTATAACAACTTTTTGCCTACTATTCGTGATCCTATGAATAGTTCAGTCAGGGAAAAAAGGGCGTTTTCTGCATCAGTCGGGGAAAAGTCAGGAAACTTCTGTATAGGTTTTTTGTGTGAGCCGTCTTATCGGATTTGTTTCCTTGTCACAGAGAACAGCTGGGATTGCTGTCACCATGGCCGTAAATATTAGGTTTTGATTATATATTCTATGCTATGACAGAGCAACGGTGTGATCTGCGATGACAAAAACTCGCGAAATTTTTTGGACAAAAAAAAATCCGTGAGTCTTTAAAACACCAAAAAAATCGCGAGACAAACGTTCGCGAAAAGAAAACAGCTTGAGATTTCGCATGACCCTGAACCAACACCCCCCCCACCCCCCCCCCCCCCCCGATGAAAATGAACGTTAGAGTGAATAAACGTTCGCGAAATCGTGTTTCGGAAAAAAAATTGCAAGATAAACTATCGCGTGCAAACGTTTCTGAACATTTGCGCGAGAAAAACTTTCGCGAAATAGTCCCAAACTCGCGAAGTTCGCGAAAGCTTTTCTGAATAAAGTAGTTAATATATGTCATCAATGTGTTCAATGATCTTGTTGGAAGGGCTTACCATGATGGCCAAAACTATGCCAGGCGAAAGGGAAAAATCTTTGACTTCGTGACAAAATCTTCACCATATGAATAATTTCCCTGGACGAATAATCTCGACCAAATCTTTTATCATTTCTGATTGCAAGGTTGGTAGCAAAAACTTTGCCCAACCAAGTTTCGCCTCATAAGCTATTGAGTCTTGTTTTTCTTGCAACACAGGTTGCCAAGGAGTTACATGTTGAATACGACCGACTGGAAGAGAAGCCGACTGCTCCAGCTCTTCAGCAACAGCGGCAGCATGCTCAACAACAAACTCAGCAGCAGCAGCAGCAGCAGCAGCAGCAACCGCTGACCGTTGCTCAGAAACTCATAAAAATTGATTGAAAAACACTTCCGGACAAGACTGCTCTGATTGATCAAGAACTCCAATCTGATTGGATGGCTACAGCAGATGGATTCTGATGGGCTATCTGCTGTCTTTGAACTTGATTGCTGCTTCCAGTCACATGGCCTAAAAGGAACGATGCGCATGCGCGAAACTTATCGATACCTACCATCACCCAATTGTGATCCGGGTATCAATCAACCAGCACGTGACTGAGAATTGAACAGTTATGATCAGTTTGATTTTCGTATGTTTTACACCTGTACTGTTTGTAGAGGGTGTATTCATGTTGTGTGTGGTGCATTACACGGAGGCAATGCATGCGTGCATTTTACGGTTTCCACCACCTTTTGAATTGAATGAAATATACGCATGCGTCTGGAGGTAAAGTTCTCGTCTCTATCTTTCCTCTCATGGTGGACTCCAACTTGGCGAATATTGTAGCGAAGCGAAGCTCTTTGTTGCAGCGAAAAATTCGCTTCAAATGGTTGAATGGCATGCGACTAAACTTTTCTCGGCGACCAACGCTTGCAGCTCACATTGTTATTGCTGGGCACCCACCAAGGTGAAAAAAAAAAATAAGATAAATCGCTTCGCCGCAACTTTAGCTCAAATGGAAATCCGGCTTTAGATTCAAACTGTCGAGAAACTGGAAAAATTCCCACTAGAGACTGAGATAGGGTTATGAACTTGTCCATTGATCCAGAATTTTTTTGGACTCCTGCTTTAACGCAGGAGAGTCCTATGAGACGAGGTCTGTCCTTCCTTCCTTCCGTCACCAACGCTTTTCCCGCATAATGTTTCATGAGTATACTTGACACGAAGGTGCCAATCCGTAATTGATGAAACGTGATTGAGCCGGAATTTTGAAAAACATTTGCTGTGCAGCTTGCAGGTAGCAAATATGTCCAAAAATGGCCATTTTTAGCGTTTTTCCAGATTATTTCAACATCAATTAGTTATTTTTTGGTAGTTTTTGGTGCGAAGCTTCAGAGCAATAATAGTTACATCATGGACTATGTGTCATACCTATTGAAACTATTGATCGGCTTGCGGGTGGCAATTTACATCCAAAAATAGTAGTTTTCAGGTTTCTCTAAATATTTCAACAACGTTTTCTTGGCTAGAAAGAAAAGATAGCAGTGTGTAAGCTAGCAATAGCAGCCCTTATTTCGAATGTTTGGTGAGTTTGTTTAACTTTTTGCCTCAATTTTCTGTTTAGCTGTTAAATTTTGCGGGCCTGACACTAATTAGTTTCTACTAAACAAGTTTCTCATAAAAAAGTGTAATCGTCAATTAACTTATTGTTTCGATCTATGGATCAATTGTTCTCAAGGAAGTTTTGCATGAATCTTTTATCACGACTTAGGCTAATTATCGGAAGTATGTAGCATTAGCGAAGACCCTTCCATGACCTCAAATCCGAGCATGAATTTTGAGGCGAAGAACAGACATTACGGGAGGAGGGGTTACCACTTGGTATAAACACGGAATTTAATAATCTCCCTGGCATAAATTAGATCTGATAAATGCTGTAAGCAGGGACAGAAGGTTTTTCAAACCAATTTGTCATATGCATTTAATGCAGTCTTTAAAGTCAGAGGAGCAGAAACTCTTCTAGCTAGCGAAATGAAAGTGCACAGGTACACACATAATTAGTAGGCAAGGAAATCAGTTATAAAAGAGACTTGCTAAGTGGTGTTATGCCTGATTACTCTATCACTGTGCTCCTCCACTATTCACAAACGCCGTATCCATTAAGTTCTATCCCTCCGAAGTAATTATCATCACCCCCAGGCAACGAAAAATTGCAAAATACTTCCACTCCCTAGTTATCAAACAGTCTAAGTTTAGATTTTCTGATATTTATCTGATTTAAGAGTGTTGATGTCCATATCTTCCTTAATTTATGACACGCACTCCACGCTAATGCTTTGCGTACTTATCAGATAAAAATCGGACTCTTTATTGCCACTGTTGAATCAGTACTACTTTATGGCGCAGAAACTTGGACACCAACACAATCAACGAAAAAGCAACTTGACGGCTGTTACACCAGAATGTTGCGAATGGCTCTCAATGTCTCATGGAAACAACATATGACCAACGCACAGCTATATGGGGATCTACCTCCGGTATCCATAAAAATACAACAGAGAAGGATGCGGCTAGCCAGGCACATCGTCAGACATGAAGAGGAAGTCGCCAACAAACTTATCCTCTGGCAACCAAGGGATGGGCGCGCAAATCGAGGAAAGCAAAGGTTGACATACGTTGACAACCTACTTCGAGATACAGGGCTGGACAGCACAGACGAACTGCTGACGATCATGCTAGATCGAGGGTACTGGAAGGGATGTGTCTCCAAACTAGGGCGTTGTGAAAGACGACCAGATAGATAGATAGATAGATAATTTTAGAGAGGGGTGTACGGGCTTTTTTAAGAACTCTGGTTGAATGAGGAGATCCGAACTACCCCCTTCCCCTACAATATAAACTACACTATGACAGATAGAAGCCTACCCTGTGAAATAATTGCAGCATTATGACGGCACTGAAAATCAGCAAAAAGTGCCAAAATCGGCCTGATTTCGATCTGTCGTAAATGTAGATCAGTATACCACCAGGAGATAAATGACCATTCAAATTGAGAACTTTTCTGCTGCAAAGGTCATCTCTGAAGTGTACATTTTTTCACATGGTCATTTTTACCAGTACTCTCTCTTATTTTTCGGTAATAGCATGGCTTACAACATCTCATCCACAACCAAGCTTTACACAGCGAAATTTAATTCACAGAATATAAACGCCAAAAATTTTCAAAAGTTTAAAGTTTAAAAATGATAATGTCTTGTAAAGTTGAAGATATCATGAATAATTGAAGTCACCATGCCTCTTCTGTTGCATACACAAGTTTTAGTCGATACTATTGTATTACTGCGCCAAGTTTAAAGTGTAGCAAAACACCCAAAAAGGTTTTAGATAGGGATGGAGCAACCATTACCCAACCAGCTGATATAAGATTGAAAATCGGGGCAAGCTATCAACAGTCGTTGCATTATATGAATAAACAATGGTCATGTGCATCACAATATTTTTCCTACTGCCTTTGATGCATGTCAAACTTATGTCATGCATGTCATGCACTTCTACAGATACTTTATTAGATGAAAATTTCGCGGTTTCGCAGTCGAGTTAAAAAACGCCAAATTATAATGCCGCGAAAAACACATTTCCAGCTCAACCCCGAAATCAAAATGCCGTGCAGAATTGTATTAGGGCAACCGCGAAATTAAAATGCACGAAAAATCCGGGTTTTAAAGGGATCCTCCGACAAAAAAGTGACTTAGCCTGAAAAAACTTACCTTGTCATGAAAACGTCGAAAACGCAGAAGATCCCGTCAAAGGGACCATCTCTGACAGAATTTCACAGTAAATTTTTTGAGTTTACCCCAGAGAGGCAATCTTCTCTTTTTTTATGAGAACCAGAAAATTTGGGTCATTGTTTGTTCCAATTTTCAGCCTGAATTGCTCTTCTGTTTTGCACACTCACAAGGCAATACCAGCTTGAAGTTAAGCCATCTTCAACATGTTTAACAATGCTATTGATACTTGACTTCATCCCCTGATGAAGTATTCAGCATATCACAAAATTCCTAACTTATGCGATGAAGCTCATGCTCGGTTCCTTCTTAAAATGTTCTTAATATTTTGGTACAATTGAAGCTTATAAAACTGTTCATACAAAAAAGAGTGTACGTGCCAATACTGAACACAAAATATTTTATTTTATGGTACCTTTATTATATTACTATATAGCATCCAGAAGATAACTTAAGGGGATTTTTTGCGTGGATTAGTCTTTGCGAGTTTTGCGAGTTTTTGCTAAATTCGCAAAATTAAATCCTTGCGAAATTTATCAATATAATGACACACGCTGAACAAAAGCAAATACAACTAATTTCTCGATCGTTAATCGATGACAATTTGCCCGGACTCATTCTTTCTCTATATGTGCATGTCAATAACCTCCTCTACCTTTTTCGTTGATGGTTATTCTTTAAAATACTTCCACGTAATTTCTCTGCAAATCTCTGATTTGCAAAAATAAGTCCACGAGTGAA
The DNA here is from genome assembly GCA_027575255.1 of Scolionema suvaense. Lineage (NCBI taxonomy): Eukaryota > Metazoa > Cnidaria > Hydrozoa > Limnomedusae > Olindiidae > Scolionema > Scolionema suvaense. The sequence continues at coordinate 10,915 of JAOBRC010284460.1, forward strand.
CAAATGCTGTCACTCGTATTCGCCTTGAAAAGACGAGCAAGATCATTAACTACAAAACGGTCACTTTATGAAATGAATCTGTTCACTTACTTTTGTCCGGGGTTGTAGATGTGTACCCGGAGACACACTAATCACCCAGAACAAACCACCTATGAGGCAAATCACACCCAAAGGTGGAAATCTGTGGTACCAGCCTAGAGCAGGAAAGGTTGGGTGGGAACAAAAACACCTCAGCAAAACTGGAAAGTAGCAAGAACTGCAAACAGCAGGAGGGCGGTATTTATAGGCTGGCCGCGTCGTAAAATTGACTCGATCATCCAACATTGACGATGATCAATTTTTATTGATCACCCACAAATATCATTAGCGTTTTATTTTGATAGATGGTTTGCTCTAGAAAGAAATTCTGCGATGAACATGGCTAAGCCTGAACCTCTTATTGTCTTGTGACATTAGAACTATTGAAGGACAAGTAAGGCTTAAAATCAGAAAAAAATAAACTCAAATTTACTGGTTTTTGTAAAAGAGAACCTACTCCGTCAATATGAAATAAAGAGTTTTGATTTGTCAGAATGTAAATATAGCTGATCACATATATGCACTGACTGTCAAAATAGATACTTTGAGATTTCTTGCTGTGATTGCCTAGAATGCTTTGTGTGGATTCATAAACAATGATATGAATCTTAAGATTTTTTTGGCCAGGCTTATGAACTTGAAGTGGCATAACATGTTAATGGCATAAGTGTCATTACAAAGTATGTTAATGATCATGATCATGATGGTTAAGAACAATGAAGATATTTTAATGAAGTCTCGTAGGCAGTCCAACTTAAGCGGGGTTCCCACCAGTGAGAAAATCCTTATCTTACTGCAATCTCACTGGGTTGCCCAACTCTTTGTCGCACTGAGATCACTGGTTGGAACTTGATGTCATGCGTTCCCACCAGTAAGACCACTGGGAGCAGCAAATATACTTATTTCCATACTTGAAACATCAGAACAATTGGTTTTAAATGGTCGGGTCAATCGCAACAATACATATTAGGCAATTAATGTATCACCTTATGGCATCCCTTTGTTCTCTGAGCTTTGTCCAGTGAGATAAATATCAAAACGTTTTGATACTAATCTCACTGCTATCTCACTGCTTATCGCGCTGAAATATGATCAGTGATCTAAAATAGTGACGTTCCCACCTGTGAGATTACAGTCTGGATCAATGAAAAGTCAGTGAGATAGAGGATGGTGGGAACCGCACTTAAAAAATACGGCGGGCAATAACAACGTTAAAAATCAGACTATAGCAAGGAATGTTTGTTCTAATTAGGATAATGCAGGTCTATTTTGTTGATTCGCACCAGGCGTTCTGTGCACGTGAATCTTTAAAATGAGCTCTTCGACTGTGTCGATTAGAAAATACATTTTCACGTAACCCTGTGTTTCCACGCGGAAGACAGATCTGCTAGGTACTCGGTTATGACGACAGAACCACTCTTAGTATAAGGAACCAATCAACTTGTAGAAAGGCACATGATAGCGTTTGTTTTCTTGAGAACCATTGTTCCGAACGCCAATCAACTTGTCATTATCCATTTTCGGAAGTTGTCGTCACAAGCATTGTTAATTAAGCATTGTTTTTCTGAGTTCGAGGATTATCGTAGCTGAGGAGGCATACAATCGAAACCACTAGCTTGTGACGTTAGTAGAAATTGCTTGATGTCAATCAAACTATATGTGTGCGTGTGCTCAATAATCAAATCACTTAGCATCAACTCAAACTTAAAAGAGATATTGAAAAAATTAATGTCCACAAGCTTTGCCAATGTTTGAAGCAGCAAATGGTTGCAAGGAATGTAATGTACCTTGCCTGCGTGGGTGGTGTTTGGAGATCATGAATGTTTAAGTAAGAAGTAGTAAATTTCTGTGACAGTCGCACTACTTGTCCAACGGATTAGGAGGTTGAATCAAGAATGAATCACTATTTGGATGGAAAGCAGAGTATTGTGACAAAACTCTGTTGCGTTGCATTTTATGGTATCGCAAAAGAAAGTATGTTTGATCCAATGTTTTGAGGCCATTATGTTCGGCAGGAAAGTGTATTCACAATTTTCGTATTAACAGTGATTTTTAAGATGCGCGAACCTTGAAGGCGCAAGTCTGCGCCCTTGTTCTTGTTGTTTTCCTATGTTTTGCTTCTAATGTTATTGTGGATGTGTATCGCCCCCATTGGGAATTGATATTCCTGAGACTGTTTTTGATGCTGTCTGTTATCTACCATTGTGTTTGTTGAATCACTTAAAATTCAAGATTAGTCAGTGAAGTCTTTCTTTCGTCAGGTCTAAAACTTACAACTTCAAGCCCTGGTGTCAGGCTTTGCTGTGGCCGATAGTGCTCATAGGCTTTCCTTGTGCTCTCTTCTTGTGACGTTGAGAGATTTTATCAGGCTTTAGTGATCAAATACCATGCAATTTCTGGGAAACAGATTTCAAGAATCAACTGATTCCTCCCTCAGCTCTGTCACAGTGGATTTGCATTTGTATTTATAGGCTAGGTACAATCCAAGCTTGGAGAATAGTTGATTCAGAAGTTAGGCAGCCTATCCTCTTCCATGTATATATGCTTGAAGAAAAGATGTTGAAGAAAAGATGCTGAAGAAAAGATGCTGAAGAAAAGATGCTGAAGAAAAGATGCTGAAGAAAAGATGCTGAAGAAAAGATGTTGAAGAAAAGATGCTGAAGAAAAGATGCTGAAGAA
>JAOBRC010284682.1:0-13664 GCA_027575255.1 Scolionema suvaense
CCTACTTATCACTTATTATATTACTTATATTGTTATAGTCACAGTAGATAAGATGAGTTGTGTAGTTGTTGAACCTAGTTTTGCCCCACCTCAGTTGCTTTTAAGTTGTTTAAATTTCGGGGCGGCTGTTTCTTGGTTTTGTTTATAAAAAAGGTGTTAGCAGATGGAGCGAGCAACCTGCTTGCCGAACCTGATTGAGTTTTCTAAACCTGTTTTAGCGTGTTTCTGTATTTGCACTTAATCCTAATTAATTCTTAGATTTTGTTATTGCTTTGCTAGGGCATCAATTTCTGTCCTGGAGAGGACGTTCCTGGTGTGACTACCCATGAACAAGTGAATCACACTGCTCAGCCAATCATATTCAATCTTGGTCGTTCACCGGAGGAAATTCATTCATTGAAGTGAGTAGGTCCTAGTTTTTTTTTTTGTATTCTGATAAATCAATCCATAATTTCAATATCCTTTCTCTTAATTAACATTGGGCGTTTTGGAACGTATGTAGGTAGGGGAACGGCTGCCCCCTTGAAAAATTTGTAGTTATTAAGACATTTAAATGAAGTCTGGTAGGATGATATCTTGGATCAATTTGGATTGATCTTCTCGAAATAGTTGTCATGTGACACTCTAGTTTACTATCATCATCCGTTTTCCAGGGTATCCAAGTTACCCTGCAGCCTCTAGCATAGATGAGCAATTATTTGTTGATTCTGAGAGATAGTTCATGCTGAAATTCGAGTTTTGTCGATTAGCAGTAATATTTTAGCTCAGTATTGAACGTCAAATTTCAGGAAAAGTCAACATGTTCGAGCTATTTGCATGAGTACATTTGGAGATAAATTATGATGTTCTTACGACTAGTCCATTGGCTCATACTTTGGCCTTAGTGTTGCTAACTCTACTCCGTATGCGGGTACTTCTAACATCGTTTGTGCGTACGGCACGTATTGATCCGCCGCTCCGCCTTCCCTTGCCTAGTATTTCTGAATTGGCCTTAGTGATGACTACTTAACTGCTAGACAGTGTTCATAAATTAGCGTGAAATTAATGTATGCTACGCCACCTTTTTTCCGTACTAAATACGGTCAAAAATTTAATGCTATGCTCCTGGTGTATGTGTTCATATGGTTAAGGTTTCTGTTCAACTCAAGCTGCTCCCCTGCAGTATGTGTTTTATTTCACTGAATCTTTCTTAATTTGTTTCGCGCTTTCCTGTCATAAACATTTTGTGCCAGATTGGAAGAGAGCATTTCAGCCTGTTGTCAATTGTGCATTTAGAATTTAGTATTTGAGTAGCTTTCAAAGTGTTCTGTCGAAAGTCCATCGGAGGTTGGGCGACTTGTTCAACTCAAATTGGTTTAAAATTCGATGCTCTTGCTGATGCATACATTGGCTTTACCTGAAATTGAGTGGGAGTACCACAAATTAGGCTGTAAATGTAGTAGCCTGCTCTCAGATCTAGCTCACTTCACTCGTTTGCTGTGAGAGAAGCTGAATTACTCGAGGAGGCTATAAAGGTAGTTGTTGGAAATTGGCCCAAAATGTTCGTTCTCCGCACGCAACCTGTGAGAAAGATGCCTGTGGAATTATGTCGGAAGCTGTATTTTCTGATTGTCATTACAAGCCTTCGTTTCTTTGACTTCGTGTTCCCATCGTTTCAGATCATCTTCTGCGGAATATAAGGCTGCCTGGGAAATGCTGTCTAAAGTTGTGGACGAACATAAATCAAGTATGGTGTTAGGAGAGCCCCAGCTGAATTACTGCGATCGTGCCGTCATGGTGAGTTTTAATATGCATCTTTTGTGGTTCTATTTCGGGTCCGTTCTAGGGTGTTGTCTGTTTTCTTCACTTTTGTTATGTTATAGCTGCGAATGCGCCGTTTCATGTTGCTGTTCTGTGATGGTTGTTTTTTATTGTTAATTGTTAGAAAAACATGACTAGTGGACGAAGTCACATAGACAACTTCTTACGTCTTGCTGTCAATTCTGTATTATGTTAATTATTCGCTCATACCAATCACTAATCAATTCCGTTCTGTGTCCTTTTGAATTAGTTTTTATAAGATATGCATGAAGATGTTGTGCAGTGACTGGTTGAGTCGCTCGGAATGAATTTTTGCCACAAATCATTTTGATTGCATTTCATTGAAAAGAACGGCAAGTTATCTCCCAAGGAAGAGTTTTTTTCGTGTAGCTTCAGCATCTACATAAATACTCGATCTAGCGCCTGCGGTGTACTTGTTCAACTTTTTCAAGCTGCTCTTACTTATACTATTAAGAGAGGCTCTTATTTTAACGTTTCTCTAATAAGAGAGCCCTTTTTCGAGCAGAGACACTGACTCGATTATTTAGATATGCATACTTCTGGTTTCACTTGGAAGTGAATTGGTCGATCATTTACCATCAAATTTTAACATCTCTTGAGAATATTTGAAAGGGAAGAACATGTTTGATGAAAGAGCGATCCGCTTTCGCCTCAAACATGTTGTTTGATGAATATACTGTGGGTTCCATGCTTTAATACCTCATTTACTTCTGCTGTAAGCTGACAGTGTCTTTGCTTATTGCTTGATGTGCTTTATAGATTAATGTGAACGTGTCTCCATTTTTTGTTTTCTAGAACTGGGCTCCTCCTGGATGTGAAAAATTGGGACGTTGTTTACCTCGACCGTCTTCAAACTATCAGAAGTGTTATTGGGATCATTGAAACTGGTGGCATGCTTATAAATTTCGTGGCACGGATTCATAATATTATAAAATGAGGTTTGCTCATCTTCTCGTCCGTCCTTCAGCAACACTTTTCCTGAATCACTGGGAATGAAGGTGAAATTTGTTAACCAAAACGAGGGTGATGTCTGATTTTTGAAACTAGTTATTTGCCATTTTTTGTCAACGTGGTCATTTTTAGGCTGTTTTCATAAATGCTTTTGGTCGACGAAAACTAGCCAGTTATGGCACAAACCATTGCTTATACCTGTGGAAGCTTTTTTTGGCTTATATTATGCATGGCCATTGATGTCTGGGTAAGTTTTCAATTCATACGTTCCAAGATCTGTTCATTACTTTGTAATTTGGGGATTGGAACTAAACAGCAGTTGTAGTTCTGCTGTTGACAATGTGCTAAGTGTAAGACTACTTTTGTTAGCATTAACATGGTTCTATCTTGGCCTCAAATACTCATTGCTCTGGGTGCTGTGGAGATATTTCAACATCCATTCATTCTTTTTTTATTATTATTTTTCTTTTGTCATTTTTCTTGTGGGCTGCAGATTAAGGGTAAATATCGAAAATTAGTTTTGATAGTTGTGTATTGTTGGGGATGCACTATTCAGAAATAGATTTCTATTTGGGAGATGCTCATCTTCTGGAAGCGTGTAATATTAGAACATGTCCCGAAAACCCGTAGCTTCTGATTTCCTTCTTATATACGGTGAGTTTGATATCTCCATTTCATAGGTATCCCCTATAATAGCGTCCCCGGAGCTGCATTATAGACTGAAATTTATTTTACTCAAATGGGACTCAATTGTGCTTGTTCCTCTGACCATGTTTAAAGTGCTTTTGGTCTGGCGATTACTTGACGTGAGCAAATTTTCAAAGATGAATAGAAAAGTCCAGAAAATTAGAAATAACGATAGCCCAAATTATTCTGGAGTACTATTGTTTTAGTACCATGCACGACGTCTTTCAGGAAAGCAAATGCTAGTGAATTTGACTCGAAGTTAAGAATTTAATTGGCGAAAATGTGATTTTCGTGCAAAACATGGGCTATAACACGTGGGAGCTTTATGGCGTCGTATCTTGGGAGCCTGGACCGAGGAACGATTCAACCTCTACCTAAAACTGTTTCCTAAAATTTGAGGGACTACTCCTAAGTTGAAGCTACATAACTGATTTAAAACAGAAGTGAGGGGGTCACCTGCGACTTCTGCGTCTGTGTCAGATAGGATTCAAGAATTTTGTTTTTACGTGTACACATCTTATACGAGTGCTTTTGATTTTTACAAATAGCATCAAATACGAAGATTCACTCCGAGCTGCGTTAAAGTAATTTATTCAAAAAGTTTTCGGTGGATTCCTAGACACCGATAACAGTTCAGTTGATCTTACGCTGAAGACGTCGGTTTCTAGGAATCCACGTAAAATTTTGTGAATGATGAACTTATTATCTATTCGTAGTGAATCTTCGTATTCGACGTAATTTGTGATAATAATTGTACGATTAATGCACATCTTTGCTTCTGACATCTTAGTCTCTCGTCAGATATTTTGTTTATCCTTATGGTGCTGAAGACTAATATACAATTTCTTGAAAATGGGAAGTGTCTGTTGTGCGGTAGCTGTTTTCTGCGATGAAATTGTATGGCGATACATACATTTGAAAAACATCCTATATGCTAATAAAATATCGGATTTTTACAGTGTTGTGTAATAATTGTATAATCTGTTCAAGATTTTTGTAAACATAGTTTGTCTCATGTTATACTTTGGTAGTTGCTGTTTCTTACCTGTCTTCGCAAAGTTGTATGATTGTGATTAATGAATTGTTGAAGACAGCCAGGAACTGCATGGTGGTGCTCCGTGTATCTTTTATTACGAAAAAAAATACTTTTCGAATCGTTTTAGCGATTGAGATTTTTTGAGAATGTTATATTATTTTTGTAAATTAGATTTTGGTTGTAAATTATTTTGTGAAAGATTTCAATATGCATACGTGACTGGTTTTATCATTTTCTCGTTTTATCTTTGTTTTTGTATAAGTTATAAAATATGAAACTTCGAAAGATCTTGACAACACATTTGAAGTTCACCGGAATCAAGTGTGGAAGTATACTTAGTTAGCTTGAAGTCAGTAATTCTAGGCAACCATGAACAACCAAGGCAGACAAGCGTATAGGCAGACGACAGCAAAAGAAACTTCCTGGTACTAACTCAAATACAGGAACAGCAAACCATTCCAAGTAACGGTCTTGGCGTAAAAATCGATTGAATAGTTTTTTGGAGTGGATCGGTCAATCCTATTAAAATTTAGAGCAATACAACGGTCAAAAATGATATTCAGCTCATGGATAAAACATGAAAAATGATGAAGTTTGGTTTTTATTTGAGGTGAAAAGCTTCAGCGGTTGTCCCAAAAACTTGCTTCAAAGTTTGGATAACTTATGCACCCCTCCATGCTTGATTCACGTTAAGCTCTGACATCACTTATGACCATCACTACGGGCACTGCTGGCCATAGAAACCAACCAGTAAAAAGAATTCTGGAGATGGTTTATTGAATATATCCATGGTGTAACCAAAGAAATGTAATGAAACATGTTCAGCTGTCCTTAGATGGGGCACAATTCAATCACAAATATTCAATAATTTCATTGGTCATAACCCACGTCATGCATAATTACTGTGCCAAAGAAAGATGGTGGAAACTTTGCAACTTTAACGGCCTGTATCTCTTGAACGAAAGCAGCTTTTTGCATGAAATAAAGACCAAAGTTTTTGAATTTGAAAGGATTTTCAACCATGTTTATTTCATTTTTGACCGTTGCATTGCTTTAGCTTTCAATTTGAATTAAGATCAACTGCGCTGATTTTCTGTTCCGCTTTATGAGTTACTAAGGAGTATAGTAAAGTATTGACACTGGTGACGTTATGGTTTCTAATAAAACAAAAGGTTTGTGCCTTTTCCATATAATCCCGGATTCTGCTGCTGAAGCGTCAGGCAGTTTCGTCTATGTTGAGCAGTCTGACTGGACATCAGAACTAGATTGAAACATGCTGCTGATGTTGTTGCGTCCTGTCTTTATTCAGGACTAAACTGTCCGCAAATATTTTATTTCTACGCCGCATTAAGTGCATTTTAGACTTGCTGAGATGCTTATGTACATTGTCGTCTACTGCTGCAGATAAAAATTGATGAGTAAGTTATATCCGATGTGTTCTTGGATTCTCGTGTTAGTAGTCCAACCAACACTACTTTTAACACAAGGTAAGTGGAATCGTGCCTGGTCCAACTACCCATGCTTATCTCCTGTCGAGTACTGTCATAACTAGCAGTAATAAGTTTCTTTGAAAGCAGGATTTAACCAACCCCACGGTTTATGCTTCCAAGTCAGCGCTATTATCACCAATCTTTTAGGAGAACATCCCTACGTTGCACTGAATGTTAGGAAAGTGCATGTGGGATTGGCCCTGGAATTCATGTAGGAATGATTAATCGCCTCCGAAATATTACCAACAGGACGATGGGTCAAATTCAGTGGAGATAACTCTTGTGTATTCGCTTACTGGAAGAGTGAACATACTTAAGAAGTCGCTGCAGCTTTCCTTTACAATCAAGCATATTATGAGGAGGAACTAAGGCTGAGGAAATTCTAATAGCCTTTTATATGCATACTCAACAATCAGTTAACGTTAATGATGAGATTTCAGATTTGCTTTCTTCTAGAAGCATGTTAATATCGCGCGTTCGTCAAAGATGGCAACTTCAAGTGAATGCCCTGAAACAGCAGAGGAGGAGCGTGTAACAACCGACAATCCAAGATGGCGGATGTGGAAGAATATCATCGCTCTAAGCGTCAGTATGATGTTTTTATTCACAGCTTTCTCTGGATTAACAAACTTACAGAGCAGCATCAATCAAGATGAAAATATTGGAGTTATTTCTCTCAGTGTTCTTTACCTAACGTTCGTCTGCTCATGCCTGTTTCTACCTCCACTTGTTATTAGTAGACTTGGATGCAAGTACACCCTTGTTGTGTCAACATTTGGATATATTTCGTACGCGCTTGCTCAACTACATCCAACCTGGAAAACATTAGTGTGTGCTGCTACTCTAGTGGGTAAGTCCTGTCAACATAAAACATCCAAGCATGCAACGTTGCTGTTGCGTTTGTATCATGACTTTGACACCAATCGTTTATATCTTCAATCCAAAGTTTCTATGTTAACCTAAATATTCAAAACCGCACATGTCAGATCAGCGAAAGGCCTGGTTGACCTTAGACAATGGCATAAACCAAAAGAGTACTGCATTTTACAAAAGTTCATGTCATCTCTTATGTTATATGTTTTTGTTAATTACGAAAGATGCTAAGACCAGTCATGTTCGACGTTTCTTAATTTTTTCATTGATTTTAGGCTGAAACGTTTTCTTTAATATCTGGCTATCCTTAAACATTCTTTTCCCCCTTTTTACAATTCCTTCTATTGAATCATGTTCGACTTACTAGTAAGTTGAGCAATACAGCACTCATTCTGTATTTGCTTATGTAAAATAAATCTCTCGAGACAACCAATTGGTTTATGCCTTACGTGAATTCCTTGATGTTTCCTGCCTTGCCTGACTTGCTATTTGAGACTTGGCATGTTTCTAAGATGCTTCTAAATTTTCAGCGTATCAGAGCCGTAAGTTTCTCGTAAAAAATATTAACCCTATTTAGGGGGAGGTATATGTACCCCCCCCCCTCCGAAATTTTGCGATAACTTTTGAAGGGCTATGCATCTGGGTCTAAATCTTGGTGGCTTTTAATATTTATTCTTCATACACATTGTGTCCAAATTTGAGCTTGTTTAGATTAGCGGTTCATAAGTTATGAAAATTTTCTCGGATTAGTCTGAAACAAATCCATTGTATTTCACACAGGCAATTTGAGTAGGCTCATACAGCACGCCGATAGTAGGCCTCCTATGTGATTGATTTGAAGCAAACTGGGGGAAAACAGTGAATCCAGTGGGTGTTTTCTGGAAAGTTCAATGCCTACGTGTTATTCATGCAAAATTTCATGTAATTTGGGCATCCCGATCGGGAGATAGGTGGGGTAAGTATACCTCGCCCCCTAAATAGGGTTAAGGTAGTTCAGAGATAGTCCAATGACTAACAGTAATTCTCTCCTTTGTACCGTAGGGTTGAGTGCCAGTACGTTATGGTCGTCTCAGAGCACATACATAACAACATCTGCAAGAACTTATGCTACCCTCAGCAATCAAAATTCGGAAGCAGTGATATCAAAATTCTTCAGTGTGTTCAACATGATTTTGTTTACGAATAAAATATGGGGAAACTTGATTTCTTCATTGGTGCTGACACATACACCAAGTAAGTTTTTAAAATTTTTAATTTTTCTGACTCAGAAATATGCCACCCAAGAGCTTTTTCCTTCGTTATCACCCTCAAATATTGTATTAAAGTAATCAAAAACAAAAAAAAATTGTAAGTCGTTATTCAGATTAGTCTGTTACTAAATGCAGCATCAATTCACAAATTTACATGTTGTCATCAGAGTATGTTCAGACAATTATAGGATTAATTTTATATTCTAAAATTAGTGTAATCAATCCAGTATTGCTTCTTATTTCTTCTGTGTGAGTACTTTATTGCATGAAAATTTCGCGGCATTTTAATTTCGCGGTTTAGGCAAATATACAAATTTCACTCCGTTTCAATCTCACGGTGTAATTAAAAAAAATGAAAACAGAAATAACTTGCTTGTTCCTAAATAGTGTACTTTGCACTTGTTTTTGACTAAATACAAACAGAAAACGTTTAACGATTTAAAACCCGGAATTTTGGTGCATTATAATTTCGCAGTTGGCCCCAGCGCAATTTTTCGGGGCATTATAATTTTGTGGTTGAGCTGGAAAGGCGTTTTTCGCGGCATTTTAATTTCGCGGTTTTTTTCAAGTCGACTGCGAAACCGCCAAATTTTCTTGCAACAAAGTAAATTGACTCGCTTTGGGCACCCTGCATGATATTGAGCCCCTTTTCTATCGTCGTTTCCAGGTTGCCTTTCTGATGCAAATATGAAGAGGGCATACATTTGTAGACGACGTCCCGCTCAACACATTATGGACCAGGCTATTTTTTTTACTTCTATCCATAGAGGATGCTGTGTGTTTCTAGGACATGACAGTTTCCTTCGAAAACAATTCAAGCACTGATATATTGTTCTTGGTGCTTAGTTCTTAAATCGGAACAGTGGTCAAAAATGAAATCTAAATAGATGATTGAGCGCAACACAGTTCAATTTCAAGTTCAATCAAGTGCTTACTTAATTTTGGAGCTGCTATTTTGACTTCGAAGATGTCGTCATGGTACGTTACGCAGTAATCATTGCTTTTTCCTATTTTTTGACATGTTCTAATATAATTGTTAAAATATAATCTAATACATGTTCTATTGATATAATATTATCTCCCTCTGTAATCTTATAAAAGGGACAATCCTCTGTAATTATTCAATACTGAGTATTTGGCAGTAAAACTTAGATAACTTGTAAAGTACCGTCAGTCATAATCAGAGGGAAGATGGCCGCCGAAGGACTTTGGGGCCGAGTCTCTCCTGAACTACGCGAGCTCTTATTGTGAAGATTAAATTGAATGCAGATTGATGGAGCTATGTTGTCCGTCGACGTTTCATTTTTGACCACTGTTCTCCTTATATTTCGAGGAATCTGTTCCACAACTTCATTGTGAGATATGTAAAAGATATACTGCTTCTCTTTCCTAGAACCAGCAGTTCACAACTCCTCCCTAACTATCTCCTGTGGCGCCCAGTTCTGTCCCATAGAAAACTCTCAGATTATTCTTTGTCCTCCACGAAGGAAAGTGGTGCTTTTAAACAGCATCTATATACCTGTCTCATGCATTCCTGTGGTTATCTTAATGCTGCTGGTTGATCGAGTCAAGATGCCTACTACTGAACGGAATGTTCTTCAACTGTTGACATCGAGTTGGAGCGTAATGAAGCAACGCAAATCATTGTTGCTGATCCCTTTCACTTTATTCGTCAGCTTAGAAGCAGCGTTTACAGCGGCTGATTTTAATCAGGTAAGCATATACAAGTTATTTAACCACCTGAAAATTGCACTCTTTGCACATACATTTAGGATTTTTTTTAACGGTCCGCGGGGACACATATTTTGTTACCCATGGAGTGGACAGGGGGTGGTTCGGGAAAACATACTTCAGCTATAGCTAAAGGAATGAAACTTGGTACACCTATTCGCAATCATAATGGAAGGTCACATGACAAGTTTCAGGTTCATTGACCGTCTGGTCTGTAAATTATACCCCTTTTAAGTCATGAATTTAATTGAAATAGCTGTATTTTAACAAAATTGAAAATATTGAAATAAAATAACTTAACCTTCCGCAAATACGACCAAATTTGGATGTAGATCGCCAATAGGCGATAGAAAACGATTGCCGGAAAAAGACAGTGAATTTCCCAAATATTTTGGTACTTATAGGCTGGTCAGTAAATTCTCAATCAGCCACTAAGCCCTCAGGAACAGGTGGTTGCCACGCCCATTTACCCCCCTCGGAACAAAAATTAGCTTAAACGATGTCTGAGGAAATTTTGGTAACTTTTGTGAAGTTTCAGCACCAACGGATGAGTGGATCAGGAATTACAGTAACTTTTTCACGAGGGGGGTGGTACCACCCCCCTTCCCCCTGTCCCCGCGGACCGTTAAGCCGTTTCTTTTTCTATTTCATATCTTTTGGTGTTGTGAGCCAAGTGCGGCATACATGAGTAGGGCGTAATGACACCCTTCAACCTACAATCCTGGATAAATATGCTGATATGTTGCATGTAAAAATGTGTTTTTCGACGAAGAAACGAAAGGATATTTGAAGAACGTGGAGAAGATTGGTTCAAATCAAGGTGGGTTGTTGTGGGATTGCGTTTGAGAGCTTTGTTTGCCTAATTTTTAAAGGGCTGTTTCGTTACCTGCTCAGTTGGATGATGAGGCCTTGTAGAACTTCGATATGGATGTGACTTGTATTTTTTATTATTTTGCACGTGATCAATCAAAAAATGTGCTGCATTCACTATTGCTCCCATACTTAAAAGTAACGAGATATGTGTACTCTGCCAATGCTTACATGCCTACTAAGTATGAACAGCCTAGTAAGAACACTGTGTTCAACTGCTTTTGACTACCTTCCGGTTCTGTGGGCAAAAAATGGGAAATGTGCATTTTTTATTTTGGCTAAAGGGAGCCTTCATTCGAAATTGCATCTGCGTTTACAGCTTTTTAAGAAGGCTCATGTTCCACTAAGGTCATTTATGCCCAAAAATGGTCATTTTTAGGGTGGTATGACACAATGACCCATGAGTGAGAATCCACTTACACTGCAACTTGTTTAGATATGAAATATGTTTTCAATGAAGCACTTGTACTATCTTAACGGTTGACATAACATGCCTGTTGACTTCCACTATAGCTATGGCCTTGAAATTTGGGCCACTTATTCTTGCCGTAAATGAGGGAGAAGTTCTAAATTTTGGTTGCACTGGTGGTTTGGTCTGTAAATTATACGAATTTGAAATTTGCAGACCAGTAATACAATTTTCCATAGGAACCAATACAGAAAGTTTTAATATGGCGAGAAACGATGGGCAATAGGAATTTCCAACAAAAAGTGAAGTATTAAGGCTGGAAACGTTGCGTTTTAATGGCAGCGCAAGTAAAAAAAAACATATCTCCCGACATTCGGATTATCATAAGTCCAAAAAAATGGCAGAAATTTGGACTTTACCCCCGTTTTTGGACCCCCTGAGCATGAAATTTATTCAAATCAGACATTTTCTGAAAGAGTTCATTGAAAGCAATCAGTTAAGCCCAAAATCGTTGAAATCAGCTGAACAGAAGTGAAATAAGAGCCAAAAACCGAAAATTTAGCAAAAAATGACATTACCCCCTGTCAGAAAATGGCCACACACATCCTACCCCTCCCCTGTTGTAGGTACAACCAAATTTGCACCAAAATATGAGCAAATAATTTCTGTTCACACATGCACAAGTTTGCGGCAATAGCTTTAGCCGTTTTTTCAAAGGAAAAAATCTTAGACTAAGGGGGGGGGGGTCTTGTTATGTTAACCGTTAACCTCAACTTGTAATAATCTTTTTTCAGGCCTATGTCTCGTGTATGCTAGGAGTTGATAAAGTTGGATTAATAATGATATGCAACGGAGTTACTATGACGATATCATCATCGCTTATGGCAAAGTTCATCTCACTTACCAGTCGGTCATGCGTTCTTCTTGCAACGTCTTCGCTACAACTTGCTCTTCTCGTTATCATGAGATTCTATCAGCCTCAAGACAACGGAAAGTCAACCATGTATATACTGTTCGCCATTATTGCAGCCAGGGGGGCTTGTGATGGCATCTGGCAGACATTAGTTCAAGGTAAGTTAGCATAAATAGAATATTCGAACATTTTCAGTAAAATATCTGCCCATTATTGTTTTGCGGACTGAATGTTTGCCACGTTACTTTTTTTAGATTTAGGTTTTTTTATTGTGTCATGTGGCTATGAAGCCATTACTCACCAAATGCTTAGACTTTCATCGCTCTTCTAAAATACGCCTTCGTAGCAAGTGAGTTTCTGCGATATATACAAAACTAATCTCATGATCGCTTCTGTTTCGTTCTAGTGCTGTATGGAATTGCATTCCCAGACGAAAATGCGTCTGCCTTCTCTGTGCTTAATGTATGGCTTTCCCTCGGCTACGTGGCCGCGTATGGATACAGTGGATTTTTATGTATGGAACTGAAAATATACATAGTTATTGCCATGCTAGCACTTGGACTCTGTGGATGTCTCCTGCTGGAGTTCGATCTGCGCAGTGAAAGTATTGATACAAAGAATGATAGCAAAATTGAAAAGGAATTTCTTTGTAGAGATACGTAAAACTGAAATTATTTTCAAAAATTTTATATGCTGTGAAGATTTTACGATTTTATACGATTAGGCACCTGATAAAGGATCGAATTTGTGTGCAATTCAAAAATTATTTCTGTCTTAAATCATAATGCTCATGACCCGAAGATTAACTCCTTTTTCGGAAAGCAAGGATGAAGAACTTATTATAAAAAGTAAGGAAAGAGTCGCATGTCCGACACCTCGTCAATTCCACATTTTATTCGATTGTCACAGACGACTGCTCCATCCGTCTTGAAACGATAACTACATGTACAGTGTACGCAGCGTATGTTCTTGGCGTACACTTATACGTAGCTTTCTTTCAGTAAGCAGGCAAATAACCTAGGAGTACTATTTCCGTACGTTTTTCTCGGCCTTACTGCCAGAAGGTTCTTAAATTGTTGTGCAACGAGCGTGTATTGGTACAATGGCGTAAATTTCAGTCTCCACTTTGAGACCATCTGTTTAAGAGAATGATATAACACTCTGCCACGTACACAACATACTTTGGTTGTCTCAGCAATACAAATACTTATTATAAAGCTATCAGTCTCTGCTAGACTTCATTGATATCCTGCTTGCAATGAGTTCGAATCTGATACATTTTAGCCGTATCTTCAATCATGAGGAAGGTACAGTCATTGTTATGTCAAATTCTTCAACTTTTCATTCCACGCTGAATTTGTATCCTGGTCAACCCCATATAAAACCTACATTCAAAACGTTCTGCATAGTTGACTTTTGACTTAAAAATTCATGCATATGCTTAGTGTAGTAGCATCAAAACAGATACGCTTAGTATTATCAGAATTATCTAAAACCTAATAGGGACAGTTGCTTAAACTCTCTTCTTTGCGGACTGTTTAATGACAATTCGATTCATGATAAGAGGTGGTAAAAGCTATCCACTCCGTCCCTGGCTTGAATCAAAACCAAAGCAGGTGAAACTTGGACTGAA
>JAOBRC010284793.1:0-11649 GCA_027575255.1 Scolionema suvaense
GTACAAATGTCATAATTATACTGCAACGTTATCATGAACGTAAGCTGGAGCCAGATCTCTCTGTCACTCAATAGTTGACTTTGGGTAGACTAGGCCCTACAATCCCGGAAAAAATATTTGGCACAAAAGTCTCTTTTCAGCTAAAAATATACCTGTTACGACTTTTGCTTGTTAAAGTACTTTCAATTGCAAGTGCTGCAAGAACGTTTTTGAAGGTGTTTAACGACTTCTAGTATAGAGTTTCAGTGCAGTTTCTAGCAATTTACGGATGTAGACCGAATTCCACGCCCTTTGTCCTCTAAATTACCTGAAAAAAATAAAAAATCCCAAGCCACGCCCAAAACAAGCCCTACCACACTCTGCAGACACCCAACAGTCACGAGGAGTAAGAGTAAGCCCCCAAGCAAAAGTCACCCTGCCGGTCTGATTTGCAGTGCTGCACTTGACGACACTTTTCATTTTTCCTCGTGGTATGGAACATTGCGGAAAAGTGCATGCGTGCCAATATATTATATATTTTGACCGGCATTGTGGAATAATTCAAAGTTTTGGATCTGTCAGTCTCCTGTGGGCGCTGTGCATGTTCATTTTGGAAAAAATACATAGATTTTGTGACATCTTCTGCTTGGCCACTTCAATGAACTAATGTGTAACACTATTGATCTTGGCAGAAAGGTGCGCTTGTTTTTATCCATCGGTGCTTCCTTCTGTTCGCGAAAGCCAGATAGTTTTTTTTATCAACCATTCTGTATGTCCGTTTGGACGACACAGTGGTTTTGTAACATTTTTCTTGCGTCTTGTTTAACATTCTGACAGGCAGCACTTTTGCGATAACCAGAGAATAGTAATCAGTTTTGCTCAAGCAGTATTGCATATTCTGGTTACAAAAGCAAGACCTTAACCCAATCAACACCGGGGTCATTGGGTGGGGTGGTAACGGGAGGGGTATGGCCCCCTCCTCCATAACAAACAGCTTACTCAGTGTTAATGAAAATGGGCAGTTATAAAGTATGTCATTATACAAATGATTTGGCTCCATTACTTCATTGCTGATGTCACTCAATTTTTGCTAAAGTCATCAAACTGACGTCACATACTTGAAAAACGCCGAAAAGTGTCGATTTTTGATAATTGCGATAAAGAATACATTGCAACATAACATTATGGAGTTTGCCAACATTCACTCCATGAGAATATAGGTGTGCTGTTCCAAAGATCTATTTTTTAGCGATATTTTTAGCTGTTTTTGCCATAACTCCTTGGGTATGTAAAATTGAGTCTACCGCACTATGACAATGACGCCATCACTATTCTAATCAGGACACGGCTGCTCTTCCTCTCACCAAGGAGGATTAAATTTAAACCTGCTTGCTATCACAGGGGCCTGACCAACCTGTACGTTCCTGTGATAAGGAGTCTCAAGCTCTAGACTAGAATAGTCACTTCTATCCATCAGGCCAACAACGGACAAACTCAATTTGAAAAGTAGAAAGGAACGAATACAAGGATTTCCGTTGAATGCCGGATGACATATTGCTTGTGTAGAAGCAAGGAAGTTAAAATAACTTCCTTGGTAGAAGGGATCGAGGAATACTGCGCTTAGTCTAAGGTCCTGAATAGACGTCCCCACCGGCTTATTAATTTTCGAAAATTTTTTGGACCCTCCCCCCGTTTATTAATTTTCGAGTTTTCTGTTTGTCTTCTTACTTATCTTTTCTATTTGAAATATCGAGTAAATTGTTCACAGAAGCAGAATGAAGGATACGTTTTCCATTTCAAATGTTGTTCACTAATATTTTGAAGATTTATTCCTATAGTTTGTTAAATTTTCTTCTTGTTGCGTGAATTGAAAAATGTTCAAAGTGTTAAGAATGTTTGCATATACAAATCGTTGTTAATTTGTGTTTAATTTCCATTTCACTCAACTACCCCTTGAAAATTCATAGAATTAGACAAAAGGAAAATTTTACATGTTTTCAGCCCCCCCCGTTTATTATATTAGGTAAAAATTTCGGACCCCCCCTTTTATTCAGACCCCTCTACTATTCGGTACCTGAGAGTAGGCGACTGCAATCCCGGTCAAATTACATTGGCGTGCATGTGCGTTTTCGCCATGCTCCGTGCCATGAGTGAACGAAAATAGGTCGACAAGTCTGCAAATCAGGCAAGCAGGGCAGGTTTTGCTTGGGGGGCTTACTCTTCGTGACTTTTGAAAAATCATGCTTTGGCTAGTTTAGGGTGTCTGCACAGTGTGGTAGGGCTTGTTTTTGGGCGTAGCTTGGGAGTTTTCATTTTTTCAGGTAATTTTGAGAACAAAGGGCGCGGAATTCGGTCTACATCCGTAAATTGCTAGAAACTGCACTGAAACTCTATACTAGACAGAAGTCGCTACACACCTGCAAAAATGTTCTTGAAGCGCTTGCAATTAAAAGTGCTTTTTACAAGCAAAAGTCGTAAAAGGTATACTTTTAGCTGAAAAGAGACTTGTGCCCAATATTTTGTCCAGAATTGTAGGGCTTGGCCTACCCAGAGTCAACTATAGAGTGACGGAGAGATCTGGTTCCAGGTTACTGTTATCATAACGTTACAGTATAATTATGACATTTATCCGTACTATAAGTGCTGTTCTGATATATAAACATAGTGGAGAATTGATGATGATAATTTGTATCAAGAAGAAAATTTCGCGGTTTTTGTAGCAAATCTGCGCAAATATTTCTTTTCTTACTTCCGAAAATGCTGAACCGCGAAAATTAATTCGTGTCAGGTTTTTCTTTTCCAACAAATTTCATAAAATTTTCGAAAACTTCAAAGAAAAAGGCATTTTTACCAATTATCGTTGAGCTAAGGTCATCTGCAGTTTTGGTGATATGTGCAGCAAACTGACATATCGTGTTTTGCAAGAGATATGTTGAAATAACTTTCCAAAACTTCCCGAAGATGTTTGACAGCGAAAATTTGTACCTGGAAGATTCTTTCTTTAGCATTATCAGTAACATTCGCCGTTCAACAATGTCCAGAAAGTCAAGAGATAAAACACTCTAAGTCAACCACAAAGCCTTTTGACGTATGTCATCCTTTATGACCAGTTTTTAGCAGAGCATATGAAAGGTTTTATTCAGGTTTTTAAGTTTTACTTATAGAACCTGAGGATGACTAACGTCGAAAAGCTTTGTGCTTGACCTTGAGTGTTTTATCTCTTGTCATTATGGTCTTTATTTAGCCTTCATCACGAAACTTAATTCCCGCCACAATTTCTTCCTATCATGTATTTCAAATGTATTTCAGGCAGCCACCAACTGCAGGCTGCCCTGGAAGGCTAGTGCCACTGTGGTTTATTTCCAACTAACATTTTTTTAGACAGTAGATAATATTGCCGTTATGTGTTAGCTTGAAGATCCAGCTCTTAGCCAAGAAATATACAATTTGACGATTAACATCATACCTTTCATTTTGTCCTTCTCCATCTCATCAAGTTCCAAGAAAGAAAATGTACACAGACGCTTCCTACGGCTGATCTAGAAACCCTATAAATTTCTCACTTTTGCGTGTCATTCAGTTCCCATGCGGTAGTAAACAAATTCTTGAAAAAAATTCCTTCTCAGTGAGAGTCGAGCAAATACCTACGCTAAGTTTAGTATTCGATACACAACGTTCCAAGAAAGAAAATGTACACAGGCGGTTCCTGCTGCTGATATAGACACCTTATGAATTTCTCACTTATGCGTGTCAGTCAGCTCCCATGAGGTAGTAAACAAATTCTTGAAAAATGCCTTCTCAGCCAGAGTTGAGCGAATACCTACGTTAAGTTCACTATTCAGTAAAATGCTATGTGATTTTGGCCCCTAACCCAAAGATGCTATTTAATATCAAGTTAATGTCTATGCCTATGCTTTTACAGAGTACAACAAAATTAAATGATTATGAATGCTTTGCAATATCTGGGCATCTTTGGTAACTGAAGGTTTGCGTCTCGTGCGAAAAACTCGAATCATGTCAACGTGGTGAAAACGCAAAATGCTGTCCAAGTCTAATTACATCTTTGAAGCAAAGCATAAGATATCTTGCCTTTGCCAGGTAGGCCACTGTCGATTTTCTACTGTTTAATCCTATTTAGCAGGAGGGGGGAGGTAGGTTGGTAGCTTTTAAATTTTGTTCCTTGTGTACATTATGCCCAATTTCGAGCTTATTTGTGTCAGTGGAGTAGTCTGATTGGCATTTTGAGCAGGCTCGCACAGCTCGCTGATGATAGGGTAAAATATTCTTCTTTTCGTCTCTAAGAAACATTCAGATAAGCATAATCTCCATAGACATGTAAAAACTCAGAATGTAAATGTGGAGCACGAAGGAGGATGATGAGTCAACGGGCTAGGTACAATGAGATGACTATGCTCTGGGCTTTTTCCTAAAATCATCATTCTAGCTTTATTCACAACCTGTCTTAAACACATTTCACTATCTCTGCTCATGTCGGGTTGCTCAGGGAGATGTATGAAGTTTGAGACAATTACGAACTCGAAAGCAGGGGGTCCAGCAGCGGGCCAAGTTTCTTACATGTTACGCAGCTGGCTACAAATATTTCCTGATACAGACGAAGAAGCATATGCGGCAACTATTGTTCTTGAAGCAACATAAATCTGGAAGCCGTCTCTACTTCTCCATATCTTGGAAGTTTCAGCTCTCAAACGACATTAAAAGAAAAGTTTCCAGTATTTAAAGCAGACCGGAATCTTGTGAACTACACTTGGTAGCTTTTCTCATTTAACCGAAACAGTGCTGTGCCTTGAAATTACTTAAAGAATTATTTAGCAGGTGTTCAACAACTTCTGCCAAGCGTCTCGTTGCAGCAAATCCTTCACGAGGATGGGGATTCCGTCAAATTCGCGTACCTATCAACATAGAGCTTACATTACATGCGAAAAATTTCGAACAAAACAAACATCCGAAAATAATGTCCAAAATTTTTTGTGCTCCGAAGTATTCAACGTCCGAAATAGCCTCAAGTCATCAACAAAACTAATAATCTCAAAGGCTTGTTTCAAAATCATTAGGTGTCATCAATCATGCTGCTTCCATCATGGTCTATAAAATTATCGTCGTCGTACAGTTTTTCGTCCTCATCAACTTCAGTCTGTCTCTTTCAATTCATGATTATGTCAGCGTTTGAGAATGCTCATCGAATAGAGGTAATCGATGATAACAATGACAGGATTCTTGATGATGATTCCTTTGTTTTTGTGACGAAAGTCAAACAAAAGAGGTTGTATCATTGGCCTATCCAGGTTATTTGATGTTCTGATCCATCAACGCATTGCCTGAGTTTGAGAACAGTTCACCCCAACATCAGATGCTTGTGGGGAGGTTATGTGCTATTGGGCCTTTTTATAACAAAAAATACTGATCTCTGAAGTCAAGTGCAAGCCAAAATACTTAGTCTTATACATGAGAAAGATATCAAATCTCCCTTCCAGAAACGTCTGAAGTTCGTCCAAAAAATTCATGAAAAATAGTCCGAAATTTTTTGCACTGAATGTACTTTGGCGATACATTCTATTTATATGGAATCTGAATTTATATGGTTTTCCAATACTGAATATGATAGCATAACTTATCTCCTGTTCTGGAGTCAATTTTGTACAGCAAACAGCTTTTCGTCGGCTTTGGATCCAAAAAATACGTACAAATCTCCCAAATTTCTGATGCATCATTCAATAAAACCTCTTTTCGTAGCTCAAGCATACCGTCCGAAATCACAAATAACCGTTTATTACACTTCAATGAGACTAAGTCATATGATGTGTCGGTTTTTGGTCAATGGACAGTATTAAGACATGTTGCAGCTGGTCAAGCCCTGGGGAAACCCATGTTGCAGCGGGTGAAGCTGGTCTCAGGGACACGATTTTTCTTGAAATTAATTAAAAATGGACGAAACCCTATAAAATATACCTCACGAATCCCTACTACTTTATTCGAAGAAACTTTCGCGAATTTCGCGAATTTGGGCCCCCGCTAAAATGTTTAGAAATGTCCACACACGAAAGTTTATCTTTCGAAATTTTCTTCAAAACCTGATTTCGCGAAAGTTTACATACCGATCACCAATCCAAAGATATTTGAGCTTCCTAGCTGTGGTTGCATGTAATGGTTTGGATCTAGGACAAGTGCTTCCAACACAAATGGACAGTTAGTATGGGCTTTCTAGATTCTATCGAACCAGCGAAGAAACAGCGTAACATGCTACTTGTTGAGACATGCTCAAGGAAAAACAATAGAATTTCACCAGCATAATATATATCCCTGCAAATCCTGTCCCTATAGTCTTTAATACAACAGACACAGGGCTACAAGGGCTTCCATTTATAACTTATATAGATCAATAGTTAACTGTCAACTAAAGGGTTCAAAACAATCCTTGACGGAATAGACGCAGGATCACTTCCTCTTTAACCAAGTCAGAAAATCATTTACTCTCATTTTTTTCACAAAAATATCCTTGCAATGCAGGTTTAGAATCAGCGGGACACGATGTGCAACCGTGCGAGGCATGTGAATAAGCTTGACCACGATCAAAACAGCAAAGCTTCGGATCATAATCATTTCTGCACGGCGACACGGAACGTTGATCCGCAGATGATGGTGGTGACGCAGGACCAGAAATCCCGAAACTGCGCTTCTTGGAAGTCTCCCGTCCACAAACCGTGACGATGGCAACTAGATCTAATTTACCGGCCACGTCAGGCATGCGCAATTGACGTAGACGCGTAGCATGCTTGCCGTTATTATTTCTCAGAACAATTTCCCATTCTCCAAACAGCGACGGCAAATACTCAACATTGGTTGCTCCATCGTTTTTTCGGCATGTTGGATATTCGACTGGCGATTTACATCGGGGCACTTTGTAGGGCTCGCATTGAAAGAAATTATTGCCATGGCAGCGATATGCATTGACGAGATATTCAGTATGGAACGTGTGCTTGTGAGGGAAGAAGAACTTAACTCCAGTGGGAGATAATTTCATGGCTAAAAGGAAGACATGAAAAAAATGAAATGAAATAAGAGAAAAATTACTTATGATCATTTGTATTCGTAAAAGTACAAATGAACGACTAGCAGATCGACGGAATAAAACATTATAAAACATAACATTACAACCGATCAAGTATGGCAGTGACCGAAAAATAAATATTACTGATGATCGCTTTGCTGCCTCAACCATTCGTCAGTTCAATGCATATCCGTACAACAATTGGTAATTAAAGGGGAACTAAAAGGTTACCTAAGGTTAGAAATGAAATTTGACTAAATGACAGAGCTCATTTAAACATGACATATACTTTTTATTTCATGACGAAAGCTGCTTTAGTTCTGGAGATATTGAGTTCTAAAGTTGAGTTGCTACTATCTTGCCACTAATTATGCATGATGTCATGTGGGTACAACTCAAATTATCCAAACTTCAATACCAAAATATTAAAAATTAACTTTTAGTGAAGGAGTCACTCTTCCATTTTTTAACAAAGAGTGACGATATGTAATAGGTCCTTTTGAAAAAATAAACTTAGCCATTGGGTAACTAAGGAAATGACAATGCTTAGCAACGTACCCGTATGACATAATCAAAAATCAAGATGGTAGCTGCTGGACTTTAGAGAGGAATATCTCAAAATCTACATAAGCTTTTGTCATGAAATAAAAACCGAAGGTCATGTTTTGCTGCACTCTATCACCTACTAAAATTTTATTTTTGACCTTAGTTCCCCTTTAAAGACTCACTGCAAGATGTCTAAGTCACATAAGATTCATTCAATTTCCGTGAAATGTAGACTTTAATCTTCCAAGGTGGCCAGTGCAAAAAGAAGAGGCAAGGCTTGCTTTAACCCTATTCAGGCCGGGGTATTTTGAAGCTTTGTACGGCCGGGAGGGGGGGGGAGGGGGTTGATCACGTCACCCGCCATATCTTCGTAACTAAGCAAGATCTAACAAAGTCCGTTGGCAAAAATATACATCTGTCTTAGTTCTATCAAATGGTATGAAAAGAATTTTGATACCCCCATTATTTTTGTTGACGTCGGCAAAAATGTACGATGACATCATAATTTTGGCCAAAATTCCTCAAAATTCGTCAAAATCACAATTTTTTGCCACCGAAATGGGCAGTGATAACTATTTTTCTGTATTTGTAATCGCATCTAACATCTCTTCCTAAAAAAAGTGTAAAAATCCACGTCCAAAGCAAATTTTTTTCAGAAAATTTGAAAAATCTGCAAAAAATGATCCAAATTTAGGCCCGGTGCCTCCCAAAAATGGATGATAGCCCCCGAATGGTAAATTTTTGACCAAAAATAACTTATTCGTGTTCCTCGATAAATTTTAGGAAAAGTCACCAAGTTTCACTTTTGTGGCCTGATCCGCAACCCCCCCCGGCCCGAATAGGGTTAAGATTCGCGCATGAAAGCGGACCTACTTTGAATTTTGGGCATTTCGCAGCTTGTTGCAAGACTTAGACACAGATAGCTTGAAAAAAATTGTAAGTTTAAATTAGTAAACAGTAGTTATGTTTGATAGTAAATTAAGACGTGCAGCCTACAGCACTTTTAAAAGCTCTTCTTTTACGGATAAAATTTAGTATTTTTTAATAATTTCGTATTCTTTTGCATCCTCAATGCAAGTCCTTGCATGAAAGGTCAAGCAATAAATGAATGGCTTCTGCCGATAGAGGCGACAACCTCCAAGATTTTAAAATCAAAGTTTTGCTGAAGAGCGTTAGTAGCATAGGCACAGAATACAACGTTTGAATCACAACTATGAAAAATTCGCCTCAAAATCTTTAATGCAACTAAAACCACGTTCCTCTGACATTCAAAGAGAGAAAAGCATTAACTAGTACAACATGATGCTGAACAGTCAACATGTGAACTACAGAAAACTTTTCACAGTATCATTGAGTCTTAGGATGTTCCTATCTAAATCCTGATCCAATAAAATAGGTGTAATGAAAGGTTTTATGCATTCGTAGCTGTCTGCCACATCCAAGTGAATTTCCAACCTATGAGGTTTAGGAGCGTTCTTTGGCAAAGGCAGTAGCCATACTCAATGCCTTAAGTAAGTGTGGTTGCTGCTGTACTTATCCACAAGCAATCGCTGTACGTCAGATCAAGTGTCGATGCCAGTTGCGTACTGGAGAGGCATGGCTAGTGTAAATCAATTCGACTGATGCGCTTTATCCTCTCTCATCTATATTCACGTGTGATGGAAACCTCCTCACTTCTAGACTCCCAAATGTATGTTTACACTGAGTTTGGATCTACTGGGCACGAAACCCACCAATCGAAAACGCCAGGTGCAGTAGAGCAACACTCGCATTTGTAGAATGCATCAAAACAGACTGGCATTTATATAGTGATTGGCTCTTTTTGATCACTCGGGATTAAAAGATAAGCCTTCCCATTAAGAACCACAGGCAACAACAACAGGGCAGCTACAAAATTCTGCTCTTTCTTACGTTAATCTCCACTTAAACTTCCAATGCCCTATCTAGCCACAGGAACATATGGTCTACCTTTTGTGGTGTTACTGCTGACAGAGCTCATCTTAGAGATTCGCTGCGCGCAGGCACATGGCGCGAAGCGGGCCAATTTTTCTTTTTGGAAAAATGGTGAATCGGAAAAAAAAATGGATCCTTTCCAATCAAATCTATAAAATTTAGCACGACAGGATAAATCAATGTATAGCACCAGGCAATGTTGGCTGTACTGCCTTACGGACAACAGCCCTGCTGCTCCGATAGAGTTTTGATCGCAGATTTGGAGAAGAAAATGATGATGTATACATTTTTTTAAACATGAAACGGAGGGAGATACGTCTGTGAGCAGGAAAACAAAACAAGCCACAGACTTAGTGGACTTGCGCAAACTTAATTGAGAATCTTTGTGTGAGATCAACAAGAGAAATAAAACATAAGCCATGAGATTCACACCACAAACAATACAACTGATGAAGCGTTCTTAAAATATCTTAAAATCACCTGCAAAAATAGTCGTTACCGACATAAATTGCCAGCTGCACGCTGAACAACATAATTCCCAAGATGAAAGGCATGGGTCACAACGCAAAGTATATTTTCCCTAAGATCCGATGAACCGTTTTTGACATATTTGGAGAAAAAACAGGAAATATCCATTTTTGGACATAAATAACCACCTGCAAGCCTCACAAGATTTTCCGTAGATATGCCACATGGTTCATGACATACGTAAGCTCACTTCAGAAGCACATTGCCACCCGCTAGCCAAACAAGATTGTCCGGAGATATGGCACATGCCCAAAATCAAATGAACTGTTTTCGACATTATTTGGTTAAAAACCTTGAAAATCACTATTTTTGGACGCAAATTGCCACCGGCAAGATGAATGAGATTTTTCTTGGATATGCACATGGCTTATAACATACCCAGAGATACCCCTAAAAATCACACTAAAATGACAAAAAGGGATATCTTTTTCTTTAAATTCCAGCTCCATCACCTTTCCTTACAATTATGGATTGTCACCCTCACACCAAATTTCATATAAATCCATTGGGCAGTTATCCTGGAAAAAGCGTTGGTGAAGGATGGAAGAAAGTCCGGCAGACCTCATTCTATAGGACTCTCTCGCTAAAATAGGAGTCCAGAAAGAAAAAGATTTGACAATCATGGGCATCAGCTCACCTTGCGAATGCGAAACCTCCAGCTCAACTCTGTGAGGAATAGGTTGTGTAGATTTATCATTTTTTATATTTTCCGGCGGTAAGTACAGGGCAAACTTCTTTACATACATCTGTCTTTTCGGCTTTGATATCCAATGGTTGTCAGTGGCATACTGGAGTGAAGGAATCTTGAATTTCGCGTAGCCGTTTTCGTATAGTTCACGCAAGTCGATTTCGCCTTCCTCCTTAGCATCGAGACGAGCTGTAACGGAAGCAAATCTGTGAAGACGCACCACAGGCTACATGCAAAAATTCTGAATGTAGGTCAATATCAACATAAATAGTAGTAAAAGTCGAATATTAAAATATTCAACCCTATTCCACCTAGGACGAAGGGTGGATTCTGCCCCCACCCATATTTTGTAAATTGCTGATACTGATGGCACTCCAAACTTCTTGAGAATTCCTGAACCGCATTTGGACAAATTTTGAGCAGAACATTACCCTCGAAAAGTTTTACACCAGGCCACGCCCTTTTTGCGAATGGCACAAAATGAATAGCCGTCATCAGGAAAAAAACTTGGGTGTGTCCACAAAAATAGAAAAACGACGTAACTTCTACTGTTTTCTACTGTAACAAGCCAACAGAAGAGCGAAAAGTTGCGTTTTTTTTTCTGATAAACAGACATGCCCACTAGAACCAAAAAGAAGAAAAAATAAAACAGAGTTCGCTGAGAAACAACACTACATCCAAGGCATTATCATTCCGCAAGTTCATTCCAGAAGTCAGAAAATAGAAATGAGCAGCTTTAGAAAGCTATTCAAATCAAGCCACATTCCTCAGCCACTTCAGAGTTCTCTAGGCCGTACAAAAAAATACCACGGCTCCATCACAATGGTTCAATTGTAGATTACCGTCACCATGCTGAAACTTGTTCGGTAGATTTCCATAAAAAAAGGTA
>JAOBRC010284904.1:0-13662 GCA_027575255.1 Scolionema suvaense
ATAACCTGAAAATTGAGTTTTGCTGTGTGATGCTGGTTTGGTTAGGTGAGGTATCCATTTCATTGATTGAGTTTGCAGAGGATCTCTTTTGTGCGTTCTTACTAAAATATTGTCTGTGGCATAGCATACGCGCCATAGACATGCCATTTACTGATCAATGCATGTGTCATAAAATTGCAACGTTATAAACTTGTGACTTCAGGATTGGTAGTCTTCAAGTGGTCATCTGAGGTTGTGGACACCAGATTTTTGTAAGGGCACGCTTTACTCCCACTGTACTGATATAAATATATGAACAATTCAGGGTACTTGAGTTGGGGTGACGCAAGTTCCTCACTTTAGAAATTTTATTCAGATGGTGTATATTTTCTTCTCACTTATAAGCAATACCTCTGTAGCTTGGTATACATGCCCGATTTCATAAGTTTCACTTTTGAACTGTTAGTTTTTTTGAGTTAACAGTTTATAAAGAATGTAGTCCTCTTCAAAGGGCTTTGAAGGCTTTGCTTGGAGCATGTAATGAAAAATACGTTTTTAGGAAAGGTCCATGTTTTCTGTTTGTATGAAAACTGATCTTTTGAATTAGTGTTTTAAAGACGACAGTGGTGGTGCCTCTATTCTTTATGTTGGTTCTGATTTTTATCAGGGTGCTAAAGTTCAGACCGAATCTCTTCGTGGTAACATGGAGCTACGCTATAAGCTGGAGGTATGAACTGTGAACCCTTTTTACATTCATTTGTACATGAAATCTTTTAACTATGATTCTGTATAAAATGTGGGATACTCACTACTGTCAGTAGGCGCTTGTTTAAGATGCAATAGTCCTTGAGTCATTAAAAAAGATACTTTTCGCGATGATTAGTAGGAAAATAGGGGAAAACGAAAAAATGATTTTAACGCAAAACCTAAAAAATTTTGAGATAATTGTGAAATTTTAGATATGTGCGTTTCTCCTCTTCCCCACTATGGAGTCAGACTGCAGTTTTTTTTAATGCTTAGTTTCTCTGAAGGGGATCCTTCTGTAAAATAGTACATGACATTAAATGATCTCGTATCTGCACCTTTAGAACAAAATTGATCTTAATTTCCCCTCATTTTCAAAGAAATAGGCATTTTTTGTCTCACAAACCACACGACAGGTCTGCAGAAATGTGACGTCATCAAGCTGGAGCTAAGATTCTAGGTACAATTTACTAAAAAGAGCCGGATTTTGTTGTTGTAAAATGGAAGGCGACTTTTTCAAAGGTCTATCAATCGTTTTTGTATGTTGCTGTCAGTGGACCAGCATGTGGTTACTATCCTACGGTAAGCTTTGAAATAGGTTGCTGACTTGATGATGTCACATTTCTGCCGTGCTTTGTACAGAAATGCTATATTCTTTACAAATTATGCTCAGGCTTCTCCCTGAGATGCGCGCGTGCACGCTGGCACGCAGGCGAACTGTCACAGGCTGGCCTCCGGTACTTGAATCCCTTGAATTGTTCTGGAATTTTTAGTGTTCTTGATTTTTTCTGGTAAAGCTGTTAATATTTGTCAATATTCGGTAAATGTTCTGGAATTTTTTAGAGATGTTCTGGAATTTTCTTCGTCTCAGGCCTATTTTTGTATTTCTGTCAGGGCAGTTTCCGTTAGAGGAGAATAATACATGCGATTCTACTTCCACAAGCTTCATACCACATATTGGTTTACTATACTCTGTTTATATTTTATAAAATAGTTATCACCATAGAGAGAGCATAGGTGCAAGGATTTATAGCAAGTCCCTGCCGGAAGGGAAGCTTCATCATAAGATCATAACAAAAATCAGTGCAGAGAATTACGGCGGTAAATTAGTTATGCCACATAGAAAATCAACATTGTAGCTAATTGTACAATATTTTTGTATCTATTGTTCTTGTCGGAATTAGGCAGAGTGGGTACTGTTGGGCTTTAAGCATACTTCATTTTCATCTTTTGTTTTGCCTGGTTTGTTTGTGTCTGTAGGGAATCATTTATGTCTCAGATCCATCATGTAAAAGTGACTGAAAAGGAAGTTTTGCATCGGAGTAATTTCCCTGTCTCTGTGGCTTTCTCCCGCTCTGTGCTGTCTAGTATGAGAGGGACATCTATATAGTTGTCTAAGTAACGTTAGCATACTCCTGCTTTTTCAGGTTAACCTGAAACCAGATTCTCCATTCCTCTACACTGGAGCCTGAAGGCCCTATGCAGGGAATGGAAGCATCTGGTCTCAGGTTATTTCAGGTAGATATGACACCAAGATGTTCTTCAGTGTACCTTGCAGGACACAGAAAATGCACAGCACTGCTCATTGGTGTATACTTTTTTCCCACCCCCATGCTATTCAAACTTAAGGGACTATAGTATGTTCTATTTGAAGGTCAAATACTGATACAGGCGTTTTGAGCTTCTCACATAGTAGTTGGAGACTGAATTCAGGACTGGGAAATAGCTTGGCTTAATAGTTCATGTTATGCCTCAAATGTTACGGACAGCATCGTGGTCAGATGGTTCCAGCCTTCTTGCTTTTTCGAGTTTATGCTGTGTGTTTTTGTTCAGTAGTCAGGTTTTGAAACAGACGAAATGCAGTGTATTGTTGTTAAGTAGTCAGATTTTGGACCTCAAAACATCTGTGCTTTGTTACTCAGTAGGCAGCTTTTGAAACTCATCCATTGCTTGGCAGTAGTCATGGTTTGAAACTCAGAAAATGTGTGTTTTGTTTAGTGGTCAGACTTCAAAACTCGTCACTTGCGGTATGTTAGTTGTTGAGTGGTGAGGCTTTGAATTTTATCAGATGTTGTTGTATTAATGTTCAGTAGTCAGCTTCTTATCAAATGCTGTTTATTGCCGTGTCTTAATCAAGTTTGAAGGATTTGCTTTAATCTTTTTTACTTATCATCAATTTTTTTTCGAACATGCTTTGAAATTTGGAATTTAATTCTATTCATTTTTTCATACTGTGTTCTCGCAGTTGTGTTTAGTTAGGCTGTATTTGGTCATGTTGTCCTGTCTCGGAAGTTCTTGCGTGTCCGTTTGGAGTATTAGGGTAATAATTCTATGCATTGGCTGGTCATCTGGGTAAGGTTGAGTGTTGGGCCTGTAAAACATGTTGAAAGCCACAGCCAGATTTTCAAGTGGTGCCACCCAGATTACCTCCACCCTTTCTAGGACCCCTGGTATCGGCATCACCTCTGCTTATGCCCTGTGTGGTTTGAGAGGATGAGTCAGCCTGAGGTATTTTTCTTTTTCATGGCTGAAACACCTAGTTTATAGACAGCTACTGACCCTGTAAGAGGGTGGGAGTGTCAGTCACTCTCCGGAGATTATGCTTCTCCCTGTTTAACTTTCTACCTCAAGCAGTGTCACTCATGACCATTGTTATGTGTTCTGTTCATCCTTATCAAATGCTGTTGTGATGTGGAGAATAGTAGTCCAGTTTTGAGACTCATCTAATCCTGTATGCTGAGTAATAAGGGGCATCATGCCTTAGCTTACTATGTTATCGTGGTGCTTTAGGTTGGAATTTATGTGATTTTGAGTTGAAGGATGAAAGAACATGTTCATTTTGAAAAGCAGGGAAAATGTATCATTTTCATGTAAAAAAGCCTGGATTTTAATTTTCATTCTGCTCGACACCCTGTCTGGTGTGTTAGCAACTTTTTTTTAGTTTGATCTTTAAAGAGATCAACTGCTCATATCCAGGATTTTTCAAATTGTCAAACATTTTGGTTTGGCCAGCTATTAAGTCGACCTATGTAAATGTTAATAATGATATGTTGTGATCATTTAAAGAATGATGAACTTGGCACCTTTTACGGTCCTAGCATGCCTTTGTTCTGATTTTGTCATTTTGTGTTATAATGAAAATGCATAGAAGGTGGCTCAAAGAAATTCTCCGCTTGTGACTTGAACTGCGTATTGGGTCTTTCGGAAGACTAACTCATGTTGTGTTGCAGTTACCATCAATCCTGTGCGAAGTGCATTAGAAAATCTTTCACGAGAAACCGTGAGTCATAATGCCTTATTTGGAAATTACATAATGGGGCCAGTGTAATGGTTATGATGGACTAGCTATACTGGAAACGACCGCTAGAATTGCATGCCTGGTTTGGGGTTCTGGGACATAAAGCGTCCAGTTGCTGCAGCGCTAGTTACGTGCGCGATAAGTAGCGCAGGCATAAGAATACTCCCGGAGACGCCTGCGTGCTATAATTACGGGCAATTAAATGCAGTTCAAGTGTATGTATGTCAGTAAAAGTGAGTCGATTAAACTCAACTTACTTTTTTGCCAGAGAATCCCTGTAACAACAACCTTGTAATTGAAACTGGCTCATGGTGTTATCCGACTAGCTTCACACGAAATTTTGTAATGTCCCAAGGGATGTTTTACTGTGCAGGGACGTTTAGAGTTTTCGGTATTGTTTAGCTGTTAACATAGGATGCCCCAACTTCCACTATACCTTTGGCCTTGTCGTTGGGACCTCTTATTCTTGCTCCTTAATGAGGGAGAAGTTCCAAATTTTGGTCCCACCAGTGTTCTGATCTGTAAGTTACATGCATTTGAAATTCGCAGACCAGCAATACTGTTTTCCATAGGAACTAATTCAAAATCATTTTAATTTGGCAAAAAACGCTTCACGATGGGAATTTCTAACAAAAAGTGATGTATAAAAGCCAGTAACATTGTTTTAATAGCAGGGCAAGTAAAAAAGAACCTTATTTCTTCCAAAATATGGGTTTTTGTGTCCCCAAAATTGTCCAAAATTTGGACTTTACCCCCATCTGTTGGACCCCCTGCTGCATGAAATTTATTCAACTTAGACATTTTCTGAAAGAGCTCATTTAAAGCAATCATTTAAACCCAAAGTCATTGAAAACGATGGAACAAAAGTGATATAAGAGTCAAAAAAGGGAAATTTGGCAAAAATTATATTGCCCCCCTGTCAGGAAAAGGCCACATGACATCGCCCTGCTATAGGTACGACGACGACTAAATTCGCACAAAATGATGCACAAGTAAATTTGGTTCACACATGCAAAAATTTGTGGCAATAGCTATAGTGTTTTATCGCAGTAAAAAATTTTAATGCGAATTTTAAGGTTTTTCCAAGAATATTTTAATATCTCTTTATTACTCTTTTGTACTTTTTGGTGTGAAACTGGCATAGTTATCGTATGTACCATGCATCATATCCAAGAAAACTTTTGCTTGACCTGCTTGGCAAGTTTTTTCCTATGCTTCAAGATCCATTCAGTACTTTTTTTCTAATTTTTGGTGTGAATGTTGGTAGCAGATGTAATTTGCCTTTTTTTGGCCTTTGTTCCCTGGAGCTGTTACGTTTTATTAAGTTCGTGATGATCACGTTTTTCGGCTGTTTTTCTGTCACACTTACCCTAAGGTAATTAATTTTGCGGAATTGGTTATTGCAGAATTAATTTTTGCGGAACTAATTTCTGCGAATTTGGTTACCTATTGAAAAAATTAATTCTGCAAAACTCCTCAAATTTGCCATTCGCAAAAATTAGTTCTGCAAAAGTAATCAAAATTCAGAAAAAGAAATGACGAGAGTTGAGGAACGAATGACAAGCAAACATGATCTCTGTATTTGGCCTTGAATTTTCACAAACACTTGTCCTAACTACCACATTCGCAAAAATCAATTCCGCAAAATCCATCAATACATGCGATTCGCAAAAATTATTTCCATAAATTACCTCCGATATGTCCCTTCAGTCGCAAAATATAGTTTCGCAAAATTTAGTTATCTTAAGGTACTGCAGTCGAACCTCTAATAGCGGCCACCTCGGAACAACGGCCACCTCCCGATATCGGCCTCGAACTTTCAGTCCCAAACGTTTTCCGTACGTTTTCCTGTATAGAGAACCTCCGAAAAGCGGCCACCTGGTGCTGCCCCAAACGAAAGAAAATAAAGGAATTTCCACTCTAAAAGAGGTCATTCAAATATTTGTTCTACTTTTTATATAAAAACATGTGATGCTTATGCAAAAAATTAGTCCTAAAGCATGCGTGGTATCCTCGAAAAATGAATACTTTGTACAAAAAAATACTTAATATAACCCATATTTTCAAGAAGTATCCGTATTATGTGTCTTCAAGGTTTGCAATTTGATCAAAAGTTTTGTAAAGCAATCAAGACCATTTTTAGTAAACCTCTGTATGGCCACCTCCCAATAACGGCCACCTAACCTTGGTGGGAAAAGTGGCCGCTTTTAGAGGTTCGACTGTAATACATTATCTTGCACCTGATACTGGATTTTCCGTTTTGTAGGCTGAACAACGTGAGAAAATGGAGAAAGACAATCAAGCGACTCTAGCTGATGAAATTGACAGAATTAAGATGGAAACGGAACAGGAAAAGGCGGAGATGAAGGTATCGCTATGGTACTTAATTACTTACGATAAATTTGCTATCATTATTTCATATATATTGGCAGAAGTGATTGCTGGAGAACTGAAGTTTCTAAGGCTGTACGTTTTCTTGGGCAGCATGGTAGCAGAGGTCTGTCTAGCCTGCTAGCAGGCTCCTCAAGAAAATCTGTTTCCTCTCTGCACATACAAAGCAAAGTGATCTGTGAAGCAGGCTAAGGTTTGTCCAGTTACTCTGAGATGCTGAAGTCCTTCAAGAAGGACCTCCTTGTATTTTGATACCCCTCCAAACTAGGAAGAACAACAAGAATACCTACAGTAGATGCGCTGTGCGCCCTTGCCACCCCTACTGCAAGTTTTGGATGTTTGGATAGTTTGCTAGCTTTTTTGCCATTTTCATATCCTAATCACGATTTTTAAAGAGAGAACCCGGAATTATGGGAATCTTTGGTCCCTGATCAATGACCTAGTAATTTGCAAAATTAGTGCTCCGCTGCAAAATATTTTACAAAGTGCTACCCTGAATTGTTGATATCTTTACTAGTGACTGATTTCAGTGATAGCCATAAGTTGCTTCATTGATCAAGGCTAGCTCTTTGTCTCTAAATCGTTTTTTGAGTGAGCTATGCGTAATATTTTCTGGTACTTCTCTGTGATCATAATTGTTTATGTTTTTATTTAGTTGAAGAAAGGTGAAAATAGACAGTATTCTGTTGATGACATACTGAAAGTAGAAATGGAGGTTCTGGATTTAAAAGGAGAGAAATCTGCCATGGCTGTGAAGGTAAATAGTTTTGTGTCATAGCATGGCTGTTCTTGTTTTATGACATCGTTTGGCGTTGTTGCTCTTTTAATCCTATTTGGAATGGACTCAGCCAGCCTAGCGAACATATACTTTATTGCATGAAAATTTCGCGGTCATTTTAATTTTGCTGGGTTTTTGGTCAAAATTGCATTTCACGGCATTTTAATTTTGTGGTTCAGGCAAAATTGCTTATTTAGCGACATTTTTATTTTGCGGTTCAGGCAAAAATACAGATTTTGCTGCATTTCAATTTGGCGGTCTGTGTAAAAAAGGAAAACAGAAATGACTTGCTTGTTCTCGAATAGTGTATTTTTCAGTCGTTTTTGACAAAATGTAAACAAAAAAACGTCTTACTGTTTAAAACTCGGATTTTCGAGCATTTTAATTTCGTGGTTGGTCCAAATACAATTTTTCGCGGATTTTAATTTCGCGGTTTTTTGAACTCAACCGCGAAACCACGAAATTTTCGTGCCACGAAATTTTCATTTAACAGAATACTCCCTCCCTTACCTCCCCCTGCCTCAGATCTGTTTGGTTTTACCAGATTTTGTGGAGTTTACTCCTTGCATGCAGTAGATTGGAATAAAAGTTTTTGCGTGACTTGACACATGTTTTATGATGTCATTATGTATTTTGAAATCATTATTTAGAATTTTAGGCGGCAATTTTGGAAGTTTTTAGATGTGATGTTTCATTGTTGTAACACAGTTTTCTGATCATTCTGAAAATTCATCGGAAATTGAGTACCTTAATGCACTCAAATTTCGCGCAGGGTTGTTGCGCAAAAATCTCATTTTCGCGCAGAAGAATAAAGCTCGAACTTTTCGCACGTGCTTAGTCCAGAGAAGCAGACTGATTTATTGAAAAAACAGTCTACAAATAGGCACTCGTGTGTGATTGTGGTTTGGCTACCCAATGTCCCTCTACTCCTTTTAACTTTTCCGCAGGTTCTCAGTGTTGCAAGGTGATAGGGCAAGATAAACAAAGTCGAAAACTCGGGCTGAGGAATCTAGTAATCTTGAGCTTGTGTTTTTGCCTTTTGCAACTTGTCGCGTGTTTCGCGCAATTTAATTTTCACGCACTTAATGAAAATTTTTGCGCAAATGATATTTTTGCGCATCGGCTTGCAGCGAAAATTAGATGTGAAAATTTGAGTGAATTAAGGTATTTGAGCTATGTTTCACATTACACGCCTTTGTCATACGACTGTGGAACAGTTCTAGGTAAAACGTGAAATGTGCATTGGATGTTTCAGATTGTTACTGGGTGTGTGACGTGGATTCAAGTTGCCAACGTTTTCTTTCTCGTTCATATTCAACATTTTCAGGCAGGGGGGAGGGGAGGAGGGGTGCACATTTGCCTCTCCATCGGGCAGATTTTATAGGGTTGAGGTGTCAGAAGGTTTTTGTGCGACAATTGTGTGGTTTTAACAAGTTGGCCTACATTTTATGAAGTAATTTCTCAGTGAAGTCGTGTAATCTGAAAACTGTATATTATGCAACTGAGACAGTATCTTACCGATAAGATGAAGTGCCGATAAGAAAGAATGGTACTTGATGACATAAAGACCCTGCCTGTGTAGATGACTTTTAGTTGAAAAAGGCTTGTAAACCGATTGGTTGTAATTGCAAAACGTACTTCTATGGCACTGGGTTTTATTTGGAACATTGCTTACAGTACGTGACGAAATAAGCGCCCTCGGCGGAACCCCCCACCCCCCAGTAGGAGTAATTTTTATTAAAAAAAAGCGCCCGTTCTTTCTTAAACTCCGCCCGCAGCACAAAAAGGGGCCCTTATTTGGAACTATTAGGTCCACACAGGACCGCGTATTTTGTTAGGGTTGAGGAACAAAGGTGATATTTTCATTGTTATGAGATTTGCTTGTAAGATCTTGCATGCAGAAAGAAGAGCAGCATAAAGTTAGAAAACAAATTTGAGATATTTAACTTAATTTGATATGCGCCCCTGCCCAGTAGGCACCTTCTGTGACGAAGAAATTTTTAAATGAGCGCTCCTGGCACTTATTTTGTCCGGAGCGCTTATGTAAAAATTTCTTCTTATAATTAAAACATCACAATACACGATCATAGTCCTAGATGAATAAAACCACGATATAACTACCATCAACGGTAGCTATGTTGTTCATCTAGGACTATGATCGTATATTGTGATGTCTTAATTGTACGGTTCGCATATATAGCTTGATTTATATTTTCATGAATTATGTTGGATTGTTTTAACGCCAAAGAGATGATGATGATGATTTCAGTTATATTTAGTGACATTGTCAGATTCATACACCCTGTTCTAGTGTTTCATTTATGTGGTATTAAATAGTTTTAGCATTCACTGAAAAATTATTTGTCCTGATTCTTCCTCGTCATTTTGCTATTCTTCATTTACTTTGCTGTATTGTTTTAGTATTTGTCCAATTTCTTCTTTCTTACTGAGCTATTGTTTGTTTTCTTTGCTATTGGTGTTTATTTTTTCCTAATTCTTCTTTCTTACCTTATTACGTCAAATTAAGCCGCGTACTTAATTATGCCGCACCTTCAAAAATGCGGATTAATAAAAACGCGGCTTAATTAATGATGCGGCTTAATAGAACGCGGCTTATTTAAAGACCAGGCAAGTTATAAAAAAAATCAACTTCGCTGGGTGACTTTATTCAATGCACTATATTACTGTTCACTTTCATCATCACTTCTTTCGATCTCGGCATTAAGTTCCTCTAAAATATCCTTGCTTTCATCATGAAAAAGTCAATCCGTTGTAACTTTTTGTTCAGTCTTAAGTAGCTCCTGCGGCTTAATTAAAACCTCACAAAACCCTAGTTTTGTCAAAGTGCCGCTTAATTATAGCGCGGCTTAGTTTAATGCGGCGGCATTAGGTACGCGGCTTAATTTTACGTAATAAGGTACTTTGCTCTATATGTTGGAAATAAGATTCTAAATGTGCAAAGTCTCGATTTGCGAATGATCCTGTATTCATGGTACAACCCTTTTCTTGCTGCTTTACCTTTAGTGTAGCTCCGCTGTCAAGTTGCTCATCTCGCTGGCAATATTCAATAAGTGAGGAATGTTGAAATGTTTTAGGTGAAAGAAAATTATGCGGGCTTCAGAAGTGCAACTAGCACTTTATTCTTCGATTTAGTACTCTCCAATTTTTTCATCGTTCACTTCTGATAAAAACTAAACAGGAGACGATTGTATGTGTCTCCAGAGCGTAAAAACGCAGTAATTAGAATGCCAAGAAGAATGACACAACGATTGATAGATTGTCAGCTTAGTAGACTTCTGAGTGTTAATATACTGATCGCATTGTCTACCGGCTACAGGCAAGCATGATTATTAGTTATAGGTGAGAACTAACTGTTCCATTGTGTTCATGGGGAATCTCCTCACTTTGATGTATTTAGGCTTATGAACAACTACCTAAATTTTGCTATAGTGGGTACATCTGTATCTTCATTTGGCCAATTGGTATCACTGTTTTGTTTTTGTTTGTTTGTTGCTGTTTTTTCAGAAATTCAGTCCCTTTACCTCTTAACTTAACCGCCAAACGATTTTTTGATAGTTACAATTCTAGAATCGAAGTCGCCTTGGGCATGCGCGAGCATCGGGATTGACAATAGCCAGCTTCACACAAATTGTCATGTTCTTAGCTCAAGCTCTCTCTACTGTCTTTGTTCCAAACGTTGCCCAATCAGGTTCAGGACTTTCCACGAGATCTGATATTTGACAATTTTTTTCGAGCCCTCCCATCTAAACGCCATGTCTAAACTCGATCGAATCTGATGTTTCGCTGTACCAAACTCATACGCAGACTTGTCAATCTGATGTAGTTCGCGATGCTTATGACTTCTAGTTGATGACACCAGTTTTATTGTGTTGTCAAAAGGTGCTGTACTGAATTGCATATTGGATTATTCTATTCACAAGTTTTCTTGTGTCTGTCAAGTCTTTCCAATGACTTTTGTCTAATATGAGACACTCTGAATCTTATTTAGTTACGATCAATTGAGTCTGAGAAAAAGCAGCTGAAGAAAGACATCGAAGAATTGTTCAAAAGACAAAAAGAAGAAATGGAAATTCAACAGTTGCAACACTTTCAGGTGCGTTTTCGTCTTACGATTAAATCTGTGGTGTGCATGTTCGTGCTCTCTTCTTTGTTGGGGTGCAGACATGCTGTGTTGAACATTTCTTTGCGGAGAGAGTGACAGGAGGAACAACATTTTTTTTTTATGTTCAACTGACTTGCGTTATTCATGTAGAGTTGAGGGATATATTCTTGACCTGGATGTATTCTTGACCTGGCAATATTTTTTGCGGTTATCTGTGATTGGTCTCAAGCTCATGTCGAGGATAAAATACTTCGAGGGGCCCGTTTCTAGCACAAAAATATAAAATTCAATTGCGGATTTTTCCACGGCTTGATTTATATTTCTACTGCGAAACATGACCGTACTCCCTACCATATATACGGCCCATTAAGACTGGACAGCGTGGCCGATGATCTCACTACGTCCCCGCTGAAACTGCTCAGTGACTGAACAGTCGTCAGGCGAATGGGTGTAAGAAGTGTATCAGTGCCTGCTACACCTATTGCACCCTGAAGCCTTAACTGTTCCAATGTTGGTATTTCTCTATCTTTTTTCTTTTATGGCTATACTAGACATTTCGACAGTATCGAGAGGTGTTTGAAGAGCAGAAGGCTGCTTTGGAGCAGCGTTATCGCTCGCTTTTAGAAGATTCCATCCAGGATGCCGTCTACCTTTCCTCTCGCAATCAAGAACTGATGGAAGAAAACCAGAAATTGCATCAAGGTAACAACTAGGTTTTCACTTGGTTTGTATTTTTATGCTCGTAGTACCTATCGTAGCCGTTCAGACGTTTAACCTTATGGTCTCTGTTTATAACGAGCATTTCTCAAAAAAAGTAGCTGTTTTTGATTGGGACTTGATCGATTCATTAGTTACGCTTTAGAGAAATATTCCTCCTTTTCTGTGTTTATTGCCAATCTTGGAAGGTTTTTTTTCTAACTTCGCCACCTCGCTGCAATGAGACAGACGTATTTTCTGTCCTGAGTTTGTCCTCTATGTAGACCAGGAGCAGCTTTCATGGCCCATTTGAACTCTTACAGCATTCTCAACTCATGTGACGCACAGCTATTACGCTCGATGTGCTGTTCCTCGAGTGAAGGAAATGTGAACGGGATGATATGGTGAAGCATACACATCAAAAGCAAATATTTCTGCAGTAGAATGTTCGTTGGGTTGGATTCTCTCAAAATGTAAATGTTTGATGACGCAAGATGTATAGCACGAGTTTCGCTTACCAAAGGTTTCTGATGTGCTTGACCGAACATCTCATTCCAAATGATTGTTTAAAGATCTTGATGCCACTCTACTCCAATTGCAAGTGGAATAGAGGCAATGTGTTGTATAAATACAAAATCAAATTTTAGGACCAAAAACCGACGCTTCGTCGATTACAACTTCCTTTTTTTCTCTGGCATAACAAACTGTTAACATTACACAGCAGTGAGCTGATTCTGGAACGAACTCCCTCCTCATATAAGATCAGAAACAGAAAGATCGCCTTTCGAAAGTCAATTTATTTAATGGAAATTTGGGTAGTATAATCGAAAGCGAACTCAACTTGTTCCAAACGTGTTCTTAATCTCATGAACATAGATTTAGTTTGTTCGGCGTTTTTTTACCATTTAGTTCGTGTGTTTGTTTGATGACTTGATTGTTTTTTTCATGGCTGTGCTTACATGCCTGTTCGTTCGTTTGATTTCGTGCTTACTTTTTTCCCAGATCGTATAGATCCGTAGTTGCTCGAAAATTACGTGTCTCTATTTAAGTACTTTCCTTCTCGTTCTATTTCATCTTGCCGGTCTACTATTCTTCTTCTTTTCTACTTCTTCTCTTACACCTGTATATAGCTTTTCTGTTGTAAATAGCTATATAGTAGACCGGAATCATAGATACAATATGAAGTCTCCAAGTATATGAATTATTGATAGTGGCTCCACTAGTAAACATGGAAGTTCTAAACATGGTGGGCCAAAATTTAAACCTGCTGTTTTGATTTTTCTTGTTCAATTGTTGATTTTTAAACCAGTTGCTACTTATTCCAAGTTTCATCTTTTACCTGCTCGTCCTACTTTAGTTTAGAATGTTTAGAATCGTCCATGCGCGAAAGTTTATCTTGTTAATTTTTTCATAATACGATTTCGCGAAAGTTGACTCAGTGCAATGTTCATTTTCGTTGGAGAGAAGGTTTCAGGGCCTGACGAAATCGCAAAATAATTATTTTTTTTCGGGAAAGTTTGTCTCACGAATTTTGTGTGATATACCGATTCGCGAAAGTTTATCCAAAAAAATTCGTGAATTTTTGTCCTCGTGAAAGTTTCTCTCGCGAAATGTTCTCCGAATAAAGTAGTTACAAGATGTTAGAACCTTGGT